>CM024759.1:64700614-64918851 GCA_014218235.1 Colocasia esculenta | reverse complement strand
TGTTGCCCAGCTAGCTAGCCCAGAGGGGGGGGTGAATGGGTTATTAAAACTTCGATCTTGATTAAAACCTGTTTACTGAAAAGGATTGCACAACTTAATAACAAGGTTAGAGTTAGAGCAAACAAGACAACAATCACACAAAACACATCCACAAGACACAAGGTTTTATCCTGGTTCGGAACTCCTCTCCACAGGAGACCTACGTCCAGTCCCTGAGCAATACCTCAGGATTTTACTATCAAGGGTACAATCCCCCTTAAGGATCCTTACACCCAGCCTCAACTGGTCTTCCTTCAGCCTGAAGGGAACAACAACCACCCTGGATACCACCAGGTCTTCCTTCGTCCAGAAGGGAACAACAACCACCCTGGATACCACCAGGTCTTCCTTCGTCCAGAAGGGAACAAAACTAATCAGAAAAAGGGTGTGAAAACAGGCTTCAGATTCTAGCTTGACCAGCTACAACCTGAAGCTCCTAAGCCCCGAGAGAGAAAGAGATTTAACAAGGTTTTTCTCTCCAAGGACCACACAGGCTCTTACAAAAGAGAAGATTCCTTTTGAGCACAGAGAGCTAAGAGCTTAGAACAAGGTTTGGAGTGGAGGCTTCGCTCTTCTTCAAATTCTAAAGATTGTGAGAGATGGATTTCTTTCTTCTTCTAAATCAAGCGATGTTGCTCTATCTTTTTTCGTCTTGAGTCTTCTATTTAAACTGCTGATTCAAATTCGAACGTTGAAGTGTCCGTTGTCTCTTATCCTTGTGTACGTTAGACTGGTCACTGAGGAAGCTTCTGATCGTCAGTCCTTTATCCTGGTGTACACGCCAAAGAGATGTCATAGAACTTTGTATCTTGTGTCCAACGTTGTCCAGATGAGTCTTGTCAGATATCTGTAAGCATATCATCAATAAATAGAAGACAGCTAGGACTGCTGTCTATTGTTAGTTGAGATGGAACAGATATTGCAGTATATAGCAAAGCTCCTTTCTGTCAAGAAAAGTACGTAGACAGAGTAGCATAGAAATGGAAGATATTGTCTGCATGCATGGGAGATACGATCGGAGAGCATTTAATGCATAGCAGTCAACGGACAAGATATGACTTTGACTTTTCAACGCTATTATACTGATGCATCAAGAAATTCGATAAAAAGAATCTTGCTGACTTCATAACTTATGAAATCGTTATGAATTATAGCAAGTCGTTATGAACTGTAAAGAAATCGTTGTGATAACTTATGAAGCCGTTACAACAGGCAAGTCGTTGCGAGTTCTAAAGAAATCGTTGCAAGAAATCGTTATGACTAATAAAGAAATCGTTACGCGAAATCGTTATGACTAATAAAGAAATCGTTACGCGAAATCGTTATGACTATCGAGTTGTAAAGAAGTCGTTATGACTATCAAGTTGTAAAGAAATCGTTACACGAAATCGTTATGACTAATAAAGAAATCGTTATGCGAAATCGTTATGACTATCGAGTTGTAAAGAAATCGTTATGACTATCAAGTTGTAAAGAAATCGTTAACGAAATCGTTATGACTATCGAGTTGTAAAGAATCGTTATGACTATCAGTGTAAAGAAATCGTTACACGAAATCGTTATGACTTCGAGTCGTTGCGAGTTCTAAAGAAATCGTTACGAGGTCTAAAGAACGTACGGCTCGAGAGTCGTTGCGAGTTCTAAAGAAATCGTTACGAGGTCTAAAGAAGTCGTTACGGCTAGAGAGTCGTTGCGAGTTCTAAAGAAATCGTTACGAGCTCTAAAGAAGTCGTTACGGCTAGAGAGTCGTTGCGAGTTCTAAAGAAATCGTTACGAGCTCTAAAGAAGTCGTTACGGCTAGAGAGTCGTTGCGAGTTCTAAAGAAATCGTTACGAGCTCTAAAGAAGTCGTTACGGCTAGAGAGTCGTTGCGAGTTCTAAAGAAATCGTTACGAGGTCTAAAGAAGTCGTTACGGCTAGAGAGTCGTTGCGAGTTCTAAAGAAATCGTTACGAGTCTAAAGAAGTCGTTACGGCTAGAGAGTCGTTGCGAGTTCTAAAGAAATCGTTACGAGCTCTAAAGAAGTCGTTACGGTACGAGCGAGTTACGAGTGAGTTTCCGGTCAAAGAGGAAGTCGTTCTGCTTATCAAAGAAGTCGTTACAGGGACTTGGATAGAAATGATGGGACTTACCAGATTGTCTTGATCTTTCATTTTTCTTTTGCTTCCTGTTCTCAAGGCTCAAGAAATCCATTAGTGTTATTTTGTTAATCATCAAAATTAATATATAAATAAATGGAAATATTTATTATGGGGACAGTTTGGTCATCAATCTCCCCCTTTTTGATGATGACAAAATATACTAAACATCAGACAAAGAATGAAATATGTTTTTCAGATTTACGTTAGTTGTCTCCCCCATTTTGTCATTAGGCAAAAAGATAAGCTGTGAGACAAAGAAGAGAGAAGATTTTTATTAAGAGGGAGAAAGATAATACATAGGAGATAACAAGGAGGCATGCTGTGAGATAACAGCCCATGCCTTGATCTCAAGATCCTCAAAAATTTCAGAAAAACACCAAAGGTAACTGAGAAGGAGGGTCCCATGGAAGGGATGTTCCTCTGAATGTAGAGTTGCCTTTGCTGCTCTAAGAATTCTCCATACTGATTTTGTCCAAATGAATCTGAAGTAAGTACTCTTGCCAAAACTGGCCCTATGGAGAAATCTGTCCAAGGAAATTGGATAGTGAAGTTGTTGATTTAACAGATCCTGCTTTAAGGCAAAGAAGGCAGAATATCTAGAGGCCCATACAGCATAGAGCTCTGGTATGGGTGCGATGGAATTTAGATCCATAAAGGCTTCTGCAGAAAGAGCAGGCTTCCTCTGACTGACCAGATCTTGATTGATAGCTTCCAATTGCTGATAAGATGCCCGATAGAGAAGCTCCCATTCTGAGGAGGTGAGTCGTTCACACTCAGAAATGAGTGGAGCTAAGGTCTGAGAAGACATGCGGCCAGAGTGATATTCTCTGAAGATGAACCGCAGAAAAGAAGGAGATCGGCCCTGCTTGGCTGACATCCGGCCCAACTGTCTTGCAAACATATCTAGAGCCTGAGATCCAGCATCTGAATTAAGCACTAACGAGTGCAGCTTCGGCAGAAGAACTGGAAAATCAACCTTGAAGGAGACAAAGTCTACTGTAAGAGGAAGGTTGAGAGGGGTTTCTGATTGCAGCACAGTAATCTGCGAGTTGAACTGGCAAAACTGAACTTCTGGAATTTTGTTCAAGTAACAGAAGTCACTGTACAGCTGAAAGGCTCTGGCAACGCGAATTTCCTTCAAAATGAAGGATCCCCAAGTGTTCTTGTGCTGGAAGATAAACCACTCAGAGAAGGTGAGTGGGTGAGCTCTGAGAGAGAGAGATTCGGCCCTTGCAGTCAGGTATTTTGAGTACTGAGCCTTGTTTCCTTTGATAGCTGCCCACTGATCTTCAGTCTTGAACTCAGTGCCCTCAAAGATTTTGGATTTGAAAGCTTGAGATATCTGAGTAAAAGGAAGAACAATGTCCAGGTGTTCGGAGAGGTTGAGAAAAGGAATACCATAAATGGTAGAAAGAATGCATTTCTGGAGGTATTCTTTGTAGATAGGTCTTCTCTTAGGATCAAGGGTAAGAGAGTACCATAAAGGAGGGTAGAGAGAAGTAGAAGGAGTGCTTAGAGAGGAAGAGGTTTTTCTCTTTTTCAAGACAGGACTAGGAGGGTCAGTCCTGTGAATGTGAGAGGCTGTGGAAAGAATGGTGAGGAGAGTGTTCCTTTCAAAATGGTCTGGAACATTGGTGTCAAAAATACCAAGAGGCAGAGGTTTCACTGGAGGAAAGATAACAGAATTAGGAGGAGTAGGAGGATAGAAAAGGTGTTTAGGATTAAAGGAAGAGGTTGGTTGAGGATGAGATGTTTGGATTTAATAGGTGAAGGTTGAGGAGTTAATGAGGATGAAGCTGAGATGAGAGCTGGAGAGGTGAGAAGGAGGGTTGAGAGGAAGTAGAGGATGAGGAAGGTTGGGTGCGAGGCATGGGATGTTTTATGGTTGGTGGAGCAGGAGGTGCAGTAGGAGGAGATGAAGGTGTGGAGAGGGTTGGAGTGGCAAGAGATGAAGTATCAGGGGCCTTGGAGACTGACACTGGCTCTTTTCCTTTGGCCTGACTTTCTCTGACTGCAGGAGAGGGTCCTGAAGACCCTGAGGCTGCCACTGGTCCGGGTGACCTTACAACAGATGGCCCTGATGGCCCTGACCCTTGAACTGGCGGCCCTGTTGGCCGAGAGACTTCTGCTGGAGGCCCTGGTGGCCTAGGAACTTCAGCTGGAGGCCCTGGTGGCCTAGGAACTTCAGCTGGACTGCTCTGAGTAGGTGCAGGAGGGACACCACTAGACTTTGACAGATTAGCCAGCAAACTCTTCATATCAGACATTTCTTTATTGAAAAACCTCATTGCATTTCTTATTGAGGATATGTCTGAGGAGGTTGAAACTTGATTTGAAACAATTCCTTGTATACCAGACTGAACTGATGCCAAGATCTCTCCTTGGGCTTTTAACAAGGCCATAACATGCTTCAACTTTACTTTCCTATGGCCCTTCCTTGACCTCCTGTGAACAACTCTTTTCTGCTTACTTGGCTGAGAGACAGGCTCCTCAAGATTTAGAGTTGCACTTGGGCCTTCACTAACATCAACCAAGGCTGGAGCTGGAGTTTCCTGAGTAGGTGCAGCTTTCTCAGAAAAGGCTTCATTCTCTGGCTTTTCACTCTCAGCATGCTCCCCCTGAATGGGAGCAGGGACTTCAATACTTTCTTGCTCCCCCTGAGCAGGAGCTTCTTCCAAGACAACATCTTCATCAGGTCCACCTGCCTTAGAAGAGACTGAGATGGAGGGAATGGAGTCCAATACCTCTCTTAAAATAGAGGTGACTAGGTGGTGGGCGAGGAATCTGCCACACCAGCTGCACCCTCTTCCAATTGAGCTTCGGATTGGCATCCCACAGCTGACTCAACTGGTTCTTGCTCTGCTTGACTTGCTGCTGCTTGCTCTACTTCTACTGCTTCTGGAATATCTGCAATAACTGCTTCTCCTTCAGCCACAGAGGATTTCGACCAAACTCCTTCTTGCACTGAAAAACCACTTTTCTTCAGGTTTCTGGACCTTATAGACTGGCCCATCTTTTCAGCTACCGCACCTGACAGATCTACTCCAAAGTGCTTGAAAATCTTGGTCAGAAGATGGGCATACGGAAGGGAAACATTCAACTTGCTCTTTGTTTCCCATAACTGAGCATGTGCAAACATCATTCGCTCAATCATCACTGCGGCCAGGTTTATCTCTTTGTTCTGGATTGCCCAGAACATTATGTCCGAATCTGCCCTAGTGCATGAGGAAAAGGTAGCACTACGGGGAACTAAGATTTGGCAGACTATAAAGTGAAGCAATCGGTTGAACGCGGACATCTGATTAATATCAAGCTTCCCATCCTTCAACTTAAATCCTGGACCGATAATCCCGAGACCTTTGACTTCATCATTCACAGAGTGAATGCCGCTAAATCCAGAGGTCTTTACTCCAAACAGATCACGCAACAGCTCATGGGTTATTCTGATTTGGATACCCTTGACAGAGGAAACAAGGGATCCATCTGCTTCTGACTTCAGACAGACGTAGAAGGCTTTTACCAAGTCCGGGTAGCTTACCTCACTGAAGGTGACCACATCCATCCACTGCGATCTTCTGAGAGTATCAACTAGCCGGGCCATGCCACTCTTCTCAAGATTCTGAACATCCACTGCCTTATTTCCGCAAATTTTTGTCTTCACAAATGTAAATCTTTCTTGCTCCCTTGGGGATAAATACTCAGCACTGTAGCCCCCAACACTTCCGGAGATCAACGGAGCGGCCATGGGTGCAGAGAAGAAAAGATTCTGGAAGGGAGGATGATGGAAGGGACGGAAGTTTTCGAAGGAGTTCTTCGCGGGAAGAGAAGAAGGCTTCGAAAGTTGCAGAGAGACGATCCCAAAATCGTTAGGGCATCAGCTTTAGGTGAACAGATAGAGAATAAAAAGGGTAAAGGTGGAAGGCGAATCGATCTCAAAGCGGTTTGGATAAATAATATTACTTTAATGACGGGAGCGCCAAAAGGCGGCAAAGGTAGAAAGCGACAAAAAGGTTTGACAAGTCAAACAACTTTCTACACAGAAGCGGTCAAAGCATATAGATAACCAGAGTTTTGTTTAACTTTAACGGAGAGAGAACTTTTCATTTAATCTGAAAAATTTATATGTCAATAAAATCACAGAAATTCTTTCACAAATTGCACATCCCTAGTTCCCTTCTAAGAGATGTAAATCTCTCTTCAGGTAGGGCTTTTGTGAAGATATCTGCCAATTGACCATTTGTATCTATAAACGAAATTTCTAAATTACCACTAGCTACATGGTCTCGAATAAAATGATATCTTACCTCAATGTGTTTCGTCCTTGAGTGTTGAACTGGATTTTTGGTGAGGTTGATGGCACTAGTATTATCACACAATAGAGGAATTGATTTGATGTGAATGCCGAAATCTTCAAGTTGTTGCTTTATCCAAAGAAGTTGTGTACAGCAACTTCCAGCAGCAACATATTCCGCCTCAGCTGTTGATAGAGCTACTGAATTTTGTTTCTTGGATGTCCATGATATTAAGCATCCTGCAAGAAACTGACAACATCCACTGGTGCTCTTTCTATCTACTTTGCAACCAGCATAATCAGCATCTGAATATCCTATTAGATTTATCTCACAAGATCTAGGATACCAGAGACCTAAATCATGAGTTCTAGCTAAATATCTAAATATTCTTTTTACAGAGATTAAGTGAGACTCTCTAGGGTCTGCCTGATATCTAGCACACATGCATACACTGAACAAAATGTCTGGTCTACTGGCAGTTAAGTAAAGTAATGATCCTATCATACCTCGATAATTCTTTTGATCTACCCTTTTACCTTTTTGATCACTGTCCATTCTGGTTGATGTGCTCATTGGAGTTGATAATGGCTTTGCATCTTCAAATCCAAATTTCTTCAACAGCTCTTTGGTGTACTTTGCTTGACAGATATGAGTGCCATCCTTCCCTTGCTTGATTTGCAATCCAAGGAAGTAGCTTAACTCCCCCATCAAGCTCATTTCGAATTCTCCCTGCATAAGCTTTTCAAAGTACTTGCAAAGAGATTCATCAGTAGATCCAAAAATAATATCATCCACATAGATTTGTACAAGAAGTATATGTTTAACCTTAGATTTTATAAATAATGTACTATCTACTTTACCTCTAGTGAAACCATGATTTAATAAGAAATTACTGAGCCTTTCATACCAGGCTCTAGGAGCTTGCTTTAGACCATATAAAGCCTTATGTAGTTTAAATACATGATTTGGAAATTCAGAGTCGTCAAAACCTGGAGGTTGTTCAACATAAACTTCCTCCTTGATGAAACCATTTAAAAAGGCTGATTTGACATCCATTTGAAAAAGTTTTAAATCAAGTGCGGATGCATAAGCAAGTAAAATCCTAATGGCCTCAAGTCTAGCTACAGGTGCATAAGTTTCATCGAAATCTATGCCTTCCTCTTGGGAGTAGCCTTGAGCCACCAATCTGGCTTTGTTCCTTAAGATTATTCCAGACTCATCCAGTTTATTTCTGAACACCCATTTGGTGCCAATAACTGAATGATTGGATGGTCTAGGAACAAGTGACCATACTTGGTTTCTCTTGAACTGATTTAGTTCATCTTGCATGGCTAGTATCCAAGATTCATCAGATAAAGCTTCATTGACTGTCTTAGGCTCTACTTGAGAAACAAATGCTAAATAGTCGCATGGAATTACATTACCTCTAGTTCTTACCCCTACAGATGGATCACCAATGATGTTTTCAGGAGGGTGATCTTTCTGATGTCTCCATTCCTTTGGAAGATCTTTATGTTGGATTTCTGTTTGCTGCAGTTCTTCCAGAGTTGGATCCTCTTTGTCCTTAATTGAAGTTTTCTTTAATTTTTCGGACAAGACATCTGCATCATCAATGTCACTAATTTCTTCCTTTTTCAAGGAAGGGTTAGATTCATCAAAAATAACATGTACTGATTGTTCAATTAATAAGGAACGTTTATTGAAAACTCTATAACCTTTAGGTTTAGAGGAATACCCCATGAAAATGCCTTCATCTGATTTGGCATCCAACTTACCAATGTCCCTTTTTCCATTGTTATGGATGAAGCAAGGACATCCAAATATTCTGAAATGGCTAATCTTTGGCTTCTTTTCTTTGTAGAGTTCATAAGCAGTCTTTTTCAGAATTGGCCTGATCATCACTCTATTTATGATATAACATGCAGTGTTGATAGCTTCGGCCCAGAAATATCTTGGCAGATCATATTCTGATAACATTGATCTTGCCATATCCAAAAGAGTTCTGTTTTTCCTCTCAGCAATTCCATTCTGTTGAGGTGTCCTTGGAGCTGAGAAGTTGTGCTCAATTCCTTGATCATCACAGAACTTCGAAAACTTTTCATTCTGAAACTCACCACCATGATCTGATCGAATAGAGACAATTGAGAATTTCTGATCTTTCTGAACTTTCTTACTGAAGCTGACAAAATTCTCAAATGTGTCATCTTTGTGCTCTAAAAAGGATACCCAAGTGAATCTTGAATAATCATCAACTATTACAAATCCAAAATTCTTTCCTCCCAAACTGGTAGTCCTCATTGGCCCAAATAAATCCATGTGAAGTAGTTCTAAGGGCTTTGAGGTGGTTACTACAGTCTTTGATTTGAAGGAGCTCTTGGTGTGCTTTCCTCTTGCACAAGGTCTGCAAATGCTATCCAATCTGAAATTTACCTTTGGCAGTCCTTCAACTAGTTTTCTTTTTCTGAGCTTGTTCAGCCCATCCAAGCTGCAGTGGCCCAATCTTCTGTGCCACAACTCAGTTGATTTATCTTTGCTAGCTGCCAAACACACATCTTGATCCTTGAGTTCATCGAGATATAGAACATACAAATTTCTTTCTCTGTAGGCTTCAAATATGACTGCACCATCCTTTAAGATACTGCATTTTGATTCTTGAAACTGAATTTGATGGCCTTTGTCACACAACTGGCTGATGCTGATGAGATTGTGCTTTAACCCTTTGACCAGCATTACATCCTTTATGACTGATTTTCCTTTGATGTTCACAGACCCGCTTCCTATCACAGTCCCTTTTCCATTATCTCCATAGGTGACTGTACCTTCTTCAGCTTGGAGATCAACAAATATCTTCTTGTTGCCTGACATATGCCTTGAGCACCCACTATCCAAATACCATTTGGATGCTCGAGGGTTAACCTGAAATGAGAACATCAAGCTTTAGGTACCCAAATTCTCTTTGGGTCCTGATTGGTTAGTATCATCAACTTTACCTTTTAATATCCATTTTTTATGTCTTGTTGGGCATGTCATTTTAATATGTCCTAACTTGTTGCAGTGACTGCAGCAGGATAACTTAGTTACTTTTTCTATGTATTTGAAATCAGCTTTGTATGCTACATCTTGTTCGGGTACAAATTTTGGTGTTGGATATGTTTTAGGGTATATTATGGTTTCTTCATTATCTGGGGGTGTATATCCTAATCCATTTTTCTTTTTACCCGATCTCCTAGCACCTTTTAATATTAAAGAGTTTTTACCATTGGTAAATTTTTCTAGGGTGCTTGCTAGTGTATTGTTTTCTTCATTTAATTCATTTACAGTTTTTCTTAAATCATCTGAGTTTTCCTGTTTTTCTAGGTCAGTGATTTTTCTGTTCTTGTCTTTTAAGTTTTCACATAATAGTTCATTTCTTCTCTTAAGCTCAACTATTTGTTTTTCTAGTTCTTCGTTTTCAGATTTTAAATCTGAGTTGGTATTTTCGAGACATGTGATATTTTTCTTGCTTAGCTTAAGTAGTTTACACACTTCTTTATACTTATCGTAGAGTTCATTAAATGCACTTTCCAAATTATCCGAATCTGAGTCATTACAGGAATCGAAAGAAGAATCAGATGTTACCTTATCCTCGGTATTCGCCATGAGAGCCAAGTTGGCTTCTTCACCTTCACTGCTCGAGCTTGACTCACTATCTGAGTCGCTGCTGTTGTCCCATGCAGCTGCCATGGCTTTCTTTTTGAATCTTCTGAACTTCTTGGAGCTGTCCTTCTTCTTGTGATCATTTTTCTTTAACATTGGACAGTCTGCCTTGATATGTCCAGGTTTCTTGCATTCATAGCAAAGTGGCTCATTCCTCTTCTGATCTTTTCCATCTGGTCTCTTGAGATCTTTGTTTTTCTTGAAGTACCTCCTACCAGACTGGAACTTCTTCTTCTTTGCCAAGATTCTCTGCAATCTTCTTGAGAGCATGGCTTCTTCATCATCACTATCTTTGCTATCTTCACTGTTATCTAAGGATTCTTCTGATGAGTCCCCATTAGCTTTAAGCGCATTTGACTGCTTCTTTCTACTGGAGGATTCTCCTAGTCTTTCCATGTTTATTTCATGGGCCATGAGAGACCCAATGAGTTTTTCTACTGACATTCTCTTAAGATCATTAGCTTCTTCGATAGCTGTGACCTTTGCCGTCCATGAAGATGGCAGGGATCTGAGAATCTTCCTTACCATATCTGCATTTTCATATGACTTTCCTAGACTTGCTAGGCCATTAGTAATGTCAGTAAATCTACTAAACATTTGGGTAATAGACTCACCTGTTTGCATTTGAAATCTTTCATACTGAGTGACAAGAATGTCAATTCTTGTCTCCTTTACTTTGTCTGTACCTTCATATGTGATCTTTAACTTTTCCCACATTTCCATGGAGGATTTGCATGCTGAAACTCTGTTGAACTCTTTCTTGCTTAGAGCACAACATAGAATGCTCTTAGCTTTACAGTTCAAGGAGATTTTCTTTCTATCTTCATCTGTCCATTGTGCTTTCTCATTTGTGACGACCAGATCACCTTCTTCCACTATTGACCAGATTTGATAATCGTGGCCTTGTAGAAAGTATTCCATCCTGGTCTTCCAATACGTATAATCTTCACCATCGAACAAAGGAGGTCTGTTGACAGACTGACCTTCGAAGTGACTTTGGGCTGCCATTGATCTTTGCTCTTCAGATCGTTGGATCTTCTTCTTTGTCGAAGAGACGGGCTCTGATACCACTTGTTGCCCAGCTAGCTAGCCCAGAGGGGGGGTGAATGGGTTATTAAAACTTCGATCTTTGATTAAAACCTGTTTACTGAAAGATTGCACAACTTAATAACAAGGTTAGAGTTAGAGCAAACAAGACAACAATCACACAAAACACATCCACAAGACACAAGGATTTTATCCTGGTTCGGAACTCCTCTCCACAGGAGACCTACGTCCAGTCCCTGAGCAATACCTCAGGATTTTACTATCAAGGGTACAATCCCCCTTAAGGATCCTTACACCCAGCCTCAACTGGTCTTCCTTCAGCCTGAAGGGAACAACAACCACCCTGGATACCACCAGGTCTTCCTTCGTCCAGAAGGGAACAACAACCACCCTGGATACCACCAGGTCTTCCTTCGTCCAGAAGGGAACACAAACTAATCAGAAAAAGGGTGTGAAAACAGGCTTCAAATTCTAGCTTGACCAGCTACAACCTGAAGCTCCTAAGCCCCGAGAGAGAAAGAGATTTAACAAGGTTTTTCTCTCCAAGGACCACACAGGCTCTTACAAAAGAGAAGATTCCTTTTGAGCACAGAGAGCTAAGAGCTTAGAACAAGGTTTGGAGTGGAGGCTTCGCTCTTCTTCAAAGTTCTGAAGATTGTGAGAGATGGATTTCTTTCTTCTTCTGAAATCAAGCGATGTTGCTCTATCTTTTCTTTTCGTCTTGAGTCTTCTATTTAAACTGCTGATTCAAATTCGAACGTTGATGTGTCCGTTGTCTCTTATCCTTGTGTACGTTAGACTGGTCACTGAGGAAGCTTCTGATCGTCAGTCCTTTATCCTGGTGTACACGCCAAAGAGATGTCATAGAACTTTGTATCTTGTGTCCAACGTTGTCCAGATGAGTCTTGTCAGATATCTGTAAGCATATCATCAATAGATAGAAGACAGCTAGGACTGCTGTCTATTGTTAGTTGAGATGGAACAGATATTGCAGTATATAGCAAAGCTCCTTTCTGTCCAAGAAAAAGTACGTAGACAGAGTAGCATAGAAATGGAAGATATTGTCTGCATGCATGGGAGATACGATCGGAGAGCATTTAATGCATAGCAGTCAACGGACAAGATATGACTTTGACTTTTCAACGCTATTATACTGATGCATCAAGAAATTCGATAAAAAGAATCTTGCTGACTTCATAACTTATGAAATCGTTATGAATTATAGCAAGTCGTTATGAACTGTAAAGAAATCGTTGTGATAACTTATGAAGCCGTTACAACAGGCAAGTCGTTGCGAGTTCTAAAGAAATCGTTGCAAGAAATCGTTATGACTAATAAAGAAATCGTTACGCGAAATCGTTATGACTAATAAAGAAATCGTTACGCGAAATCGTTATGACTATCGAGTTGTAAAGAAGTCGTTATGACTATCAAGTTGTAAAGAAATCGTTACACGAAATCGTTATGACTAATAAAGAAATCGTTATGCGAAATCGTTATGACTATCGAGTTGTAAAGAAATCGTTATGACTATCAAGTTGTAAAGAAATCGTTACACGAAATCGTTATGACTATCGAGTTGTAAAGAAATCGTTATGACTATCAAGTTGTAAAGAAATCGTTACACGAAATCGTTATGACTATCGAGTCGTTGCGAGTTCTAAAGAAATCGTTACGAGGTCTAAAGAAGTCGTTACGGCTAGAGAGTCGTTGCGAGTTCTAAAGAAATCGTTACGAGCTCTAAAGAAGTCGTTACGGCTAGAGAGTCGTTGCGAGTTCTAAAGAAATCGTTACGAGGTCTAAAGAAGTCGTTACGGCTAGAGAGTCGTTGCGAGTTCTAAAGAAATCGTTACGAGGTCTAAAGAAGTCGTTACGGCTAGAGAGTCGTTGCGAGTTCTAAAGAAATCGTTACGAGCTCTAAAGAAGTCGTTACGGCTAGAGAGTCGTTGCGAGTTCTAAAGAAATCGTTACGAGCTCTAAAGAAATCGTTACGGTAACGATTTGAGTGTTCCGGTCAAAGAGGAAGTCGTTCTGCTTATCAAAGAAGTCGTTACAGGGACTTGGATAGAAATGATGGGACTTACCAGATTGTCTTGATCTTTCATTTTTCTTTTGCTTCCTGTTCTCAAGGCTCAAGAAATCCATTAGTGTTATTTTGTTAATCATCAAAATTAATATATAATAAATGGAAATATTTATTATGGGGACAGTTTGGTCATCAATCCTAACTACCAACTAGAGGAGAATTTAGCACATAGCATAATTCACACCCACATATCACTTATTCGTCACCTAGGCAATGCAGTGACAAATCTAGGTAACTGCGCAGAACCGGGAGAAGTCCTCTCCACCCTAACCAGTGGAACCTGTCCACCTCCAGGATTTCATCCTAATGCCCTTAGGATTTATTTCACATACGTTGAGCTTTCCATAGGGACTTTTCTATGGTACGGCCCTCGGACCCCTATGATAGCAGTGTCACTCTTAGCCAAATTTTACATTAATCACATTATCATACTTTGTCACATTTTACTCATGCTTAGTATACACACTTTAATCCATTTTTCATACACTTTGCGTAACATTTATATTTCAGTTTACAGAATTCACTCTTACTGTTTAACAATGATAAACAACCTAGAACAAGATGTTAACATGCTGTTAACCCTTGATTTATACATAATTAACTCTAACATGCTAAACATGACCATTTTCTCATTTAAAACCATAACAGTACCTACTATCATCAAAACATCATGAAAATTTTATAACAGCTTAAAAATAGTTAACATAGTATATTCTAAATTTTAAAGATTTTCTGAACAGTAATTATATTTATAACAATTAAAACTAATTACAGGTGCATTTCTCACTAATTTCTCTTAAGTAAGAATTACTGTATAACAATCAAATATAACAGTGCCAATGCATAAATACAGTCACATCACATGATTGCAAAAAATTCATGAAACCATAACTCACAACTGACCTATTTACACAGATTAAACATGGTCATTTTATGCTCACAGTTCAATTATCAGAATTTTAATAATTAACACAAATCATGAAAATTCAGTATAACCTCATGACATGACCTATTGATCACGCCTGACCCCACATAAAATTTACAGCATACACTCATACCCGAAAATCAATTAAATATCTTAAAGAAGATCAAACAGCAGTTTTCAGAACACTGAGGAACTTGGCGGCATAGTGTTGGCCGCCTACTGAGTCAAATGCACCATCCCCTGCCGCCAACACATGAGCTTGGCGGCACAGGATGTTGCCGCCAACCTCTAGACAGCAGACTACACAGACAGCACTCACATGCACGGGGAAATTGGAGGGTCCAGGACACGAGGAAAAATCTAGAAAAATGTTGGGACCTAAGGGGACATGTATAGGATTGATATACATAAGTTACTTGCCTCTAAATAAATCCTAGAAGATCAAACTTTGTCGGTGAAGCCCTCCTCGGCCCTGCCAAGAAGTTGCTCGAAAACTCCTTAGATCCGATCCTTCAGTTGCTGTGGGTTGATCCTCGGAGTTGGGGATGCCTCCTGGATGGTTGGACTATCCTCCAGTCGGTGTAGATCTCCAGGAAACTTCTCCAGTCGCCGGATCGAAGTCTTGGAAGTTTAGCTTTTCTCACAGGGAACTCTAGGGTTTCACAAAGACCCCAAAAGACTTGGGGCGGCCAGAAAATGTGTTTTTATAAGGCTGGGCAGGTTGGGTACGCACTACTCCGGGTCTCCTACGGTTACACAAGATTTTCCTAAACTAAAACTGGACCAAACGCGAGCGTTACCAAATCTGGAACTGTTACACAGCAGGGAACTTGACGTCAACATCTGGTGGAGTCAACATGTGGTTGGAGACCAGCCCTGGTGCCGCCAACACTATGGTTGGCGTCCATCGATCTGGACTTCAATCCCAGGCATACAGTCAGCGGCAGACTGTGTGGGCGCCAACTATGCCCCTTGGCCAGAAATAAATAGTACACTAAAATAAATATAAAATTACATTACAACAACTAATAGTGCACAGAAATAAATAAATATACATTCACCATATAAACTACATGCATTACACACCATTTAGATACATACACTATGCACATTATTATTTAAGTACCACACACATCATGAATAATTTAACATGCTTAGAAATAGATAGATATCTTTTGAACAAGATTAACATATGCATGTATACATATACACATGATAGTTGCATACAATATGCATGGAATGATTAAATATAACATGTACATCGATAGCAAGATAATGCATGCACACTTAAAGATATACATATACGAAAAATAACTCACATGCACTTATAAGTTATATAACACTACTTACCTATCATATGCACAATATTATTTAAGTACCATATATGTTGTAGACAACTTAATGTGTATAGAATTAGATAGACTTCACATGCATAAGATAACATACATATATACATATATACAACGTATATTTACACACAATATCCATGGAGTAACTAGTATAATATGCACTTCAATGGCTAGATAGTATACACACGCTATTATTAAGATGCAATATACAATAAGTTAAATAAGAATAGTCTATACGACAATAATCAATTTGCATACGCACAAATAAGATGTAATCCTCATTCTCTTGATTGGTGCTTGTGGCTCTGCTGCTGGCTCCTTTGTTGCCGATGTTGTAGCACCTTGGGAATTGAACTTCTTAAACCTCGGACATTCTCTAATCTGATGGTCCTTGCTGCCACATTTGAGGCACCTTCCTTCCTTTGTCCAACACAGATTTCCGCCATGGGTTTATTGCAGTGCATACACTTGGGTCTCTCACTAGCTGAAGAGGCCGCAAACCATGTTGTGCTGAGAACCTCATCAAGAGTGCGAGGGTCGCATTCCAAAAGTCTCGCTCTCAACGTTGGCCTGAGTTTCATTATGAAGTTTCTCACCTTGTGCCTCTCTTCATGCTCTCTAGCCCTAGCCTCACGCTTACTGTTGCTAGTCATTGCCTGCAAAACAATTAACTTGTGAGAATTTAAATCACTTAATTCTAGCCATTTTTTTATCTATCTTTCATTCATTGTTATTACTTTCTACATATATGGACAATTTCCTATAAAGACTTTGCAATATTATGAAGATGATGGTTTATCCATGTATAGTCTCAACCTTGGTTCTCTGATACCATCTCTGTAATGACCCTCCTCATACTGGTACGATTATACCAATCCCCATCGGTATAAAGAGCGTCGTCACAATGGGATAGTAACCCAACACTAAACGATAAGGTTGATATGTCCATGAATATTAAATGAATACAGTGGAATTAAAGAAACAATTGAACTTCATTCCATCGTCATCACACGTTCCACAGTCTATATAGTAAAGAATGTGCTAGAGTCCACATTATTACAACTTGAAAAGAACTACATTGTCCATATGATAACATTATCCAACTATTTAAATCACTTAACATTGTCCATATGACACCAAATTTAACTCAACAAATAAAATAAGTCATATCAATATTTGATAGTAATAAGATAGTAAGTCCTTAATAAAACAGGGGATTGTGGCATGTCTATTTGTGTGTTAAAAGTGAAGATAAGCAAAATGAGTTATTAAACTATTTTCAAAGAGAAAGACTTTAATTGTAATTAGCTAGTGATATGGCAGTTAGTGTGATTGTTAACATGTATTGTTAACACACATTAACAACATATTTACAACAAAACTCACTTAGTATAAATAAATAATATGGCACATATGCAGTATGGATCAAATCAAAATGGAAATTGAAGCCTGGCTTAAGTTCTTCAAGTAGGAAATAACTGATTTGAGCTTACAAGATCTATGCACAAGTATTTAAAGGCAATAGAGAAAACATATAGAGAAAGAAGAGAGATCAAGAAGAGAGAAGAAAGAGGTTGGGATAGAGAGAGGATAGCAAAAGTTGTAAGAGAAAGTTAAATGAAAGAGTAGAGAGGGGAAGTGAGAAGAAAAACAGTAAGTAAAGGGAAGAAAGAAATTGAGAAGAAGATAGAGAGAGAGAGAGAGAAAAGAGGATGTATGTTTGAAATAGATGAAGTAGAGAGAAGATCATAGAAGTAAATAGTAAAAATAAGAGATAGTAAGAGGGAGAGAGAGAGTGAGAGACGAACAAGTGTAGATAGAGAGGAAGACTGTGATTAAGGAAACAAATAACAACTATTTTGACTATTTAACTTGAATGAATACACTAAATTTCTAAAAATAATACTAAGTACAACACTCCAAAGGTAAACTATATTACAGAAAGTAAAAAAGAAGAAGGTGAAGAAGAGGTTAAGACATAGCCTCTTCTCCTCCACTAATCTGCGACTATTGGTAAACTGGCGGTATAGAGTAGTTGAACAGCAACAAGAAGAGCAATGGTGACAATGTAGATGGGGGTTGGGAGAAAAGTAATAGGGAGAAAGAAGAGGATTGAACTAAGAAAACTAGGGGGTGAGACATAAAACAAGAAGCATAAGAACTTAAAGAAGAATCTCTTGAACCCCTTCTTGTGTGGCTTGTATCGGAGTAGAAGAGTTGGGTTGTCATAACTCTTCACCACTTTCCCATGCACAACTACCTTTTTAAAGAAAAAAGTAGGTGCCATAATTTGCATGTTGGTGTCTTGGGTTACGAGGTCTACCATGCACGTAGCCATCTTTTCGCTTTTGTAGCTGTTGCCCTCTTGAATGTTGGTTGTCGAACTTCTTGGGAATCAATGATTGCTAATCGATTAAAGAATCTCCATGATCAATTGTTGATAGAAGTTCTTGCTTCTTTCACTGTTGAGAATCTTGTGATGATAAAGCTCGATAGTCGATTACTGTTATTGAAAGCTCTTAACACTTAGTTGTTGAGGCTCTTGGTGATAGATAATCGATTAATACTTCTTGGATAATCAATTAACCCTAATGAAGTGTTCTAACCCTTGATCGTAAGGCTGAGGTGCTCAGGATTCCTGCTAATCGAAAGTGCTCACACTTAATTGTTGTGCAATTATTTTTGCAAACTTTTACTTAATGTTTTGAATATGACAAAATCATCTCTTATTCAAGTAATAAATAATTTTATCTAATTATGATCTAATAGTAAAATGCTAAAGACATGTGTGTATTATACTGTACAATTAATTCTAGACAGTAAGTGTTGACACACAAATACTTATCGATCGACACATGCTTAACTATTACCAGTAAATTTTTTTGTAAGTCCACTACTAGCATATCTCTATCGACTCTGACTCAGGAAAGTCGAAGTGAGACTCTGACTTGTGAACAAATCACAATAGTCAAAGTCCAACTATGACTCTTGGAAAGTCCAAGTGAGACTCTGACTAGTGAACAAATCACAATGGTCAAAATCCAACTCCGTGTAACGACCCGACCTCCCAGACCCCCGCCAGGGACCCCGAAGTTCGCATCGCCACCCACAGATCCAAAGATCCGGAAGGGTTAGAAGAAATAGTCTAGTGAGATATGTACTGAATTTAAATAACTATAGCAATATGTACAATATACGAAGGTCTGTACAACGTGTCCCAAGCAAAAGCACATGTACAAGAAGAAAGGTGCAGTCTTTAAGGGGCATACCCCGAGGACTTGCAAAGCACAACTCTCTACTCACTCAGGTACAAGAGCTCACAACACTCGCTCTCATTGATGTGACAACACACAGAGCCACAGCCGCCTCCACAACCTGTCCGACACTGAGCTCCCGCGATGACGAGCCCCTAGCTGAAGGAAGTAGGGGGGGGTGAGCCTCGCGAACAAGGCCTAGTAGGGATTACCAGTCCCTCACCAGCCAGAGCAGTAGGAACTCTGAAAATAGAAAAAACTACCCTAGAAAGTTGTAAAGCGAGGAACACCTACAGCAGGGTACTACAAAGCAGCGGAATAGAACAGTACAACACCACGACCACCAACCAAGGTCGGGACACACACACAACGCTTGCAAAAACCAACGGAGTCGGGCACAAAGCGGAAACAACCCTCGGCACACGCGCCGAGACCATTCAACAACTAGGTGAGAACGACGTCTCACCACAAGCACGGCCACCTCAGACCTCCACAAGGTCGAGGGCCTACAAGCAGAACCACCCGGAACCCGGACACACCACGAGGTCGGGGAACCTCATGCGCCGATGCCACCACGAACTGGCGCCCATGAACGAGACTATGGAACCGAGAAGACACCGAAGCGGAAACCACCAGAAGCACGGGTCTGCACAAGGCCAGACCAACGACGCCCACGAGAAACTAGGCACGACCAGGCTATAACCGTCGTGCAAACTAGGGCAATGGATAACACTTAGAAACGTCATGAGGAAGTGTCGTCACAACAACAGCAACCAAGCCACCGCTGCTAGCAGCCAAGAGGGGGACACACCATCCACGCCCTCTGCTCGTCAGCCTAGCTCCTGCCTTCCCTCCGCGGAAGAGTGAGACAGAGCCGCCACAGAAACACACAACTCACATAACACCGCAGCCTGGCCAAGCTGCGGCCCTACGCCTAGCACCACTACGTGGTCCGGAACCAACGCAGAGAGAGGCAGTGAGACAAAGGACTATCTGGGCCGCGCCGAGAAGAGAACCGCCTCAATGACCTCGGCGTCCTGCCCCAGACAAGAGAGCTCTACAAACGACTCAGCGCCACTGTCCAAATCTCATTTTCCCCTCTGCTCTAGAGTCTTCCAAGTCGGCTGCCAAATCGAGCACGCTCATAGCCCGGAGTACTCCCTCAACAGGCTCCTGAGGATGGGGGTCCCAGGCAACGGAGACAACCTTTGAACGGGACAAGCCCTCAAGTGCCAAGCATCAGGCGAACAGGCGGGGCAAGCACAACAAGAACCATGTCGAACCGCTGGCTTGTAACTTACGACAAGCCCAGCAGACAAGAGGCACGCATGAACCCTCAAGAGGGCCGTCAGCCAACCAAGGCACGCACGAGCAAGCCAGAACCTCGAAGCACTACCAGAAGTATGGAAAGCGTCGCTCTTCTAATAATCGATTGACCACCGGTCAATCGATTATTAGAATGACGCGGCCCTCCTGGCACCACTGCCAGGACACTGCCACGAAGGTGTCACCTTCAGTCACTAAACGCAACCAAGTAACCTGCCGCGTTCCCCACCAGAAAGTCCTAAGGGCAAGCCTGCTCTGGGGCACACGTCGACACACAACCGGGCCCACAGAAACACCCGAGGCAACACAGGTACTGTCGCGACCCCCAAAGCCGTCGCAACGGGGAAGGGCACCGCGACAGCCACCCTGTTGTGACGGGGCAACAGGTTGCGATAGCAACCCTGTCGCGACCGAAAAGTGCGTCGCGATAGCGACCCTTATCGTGGCTGTCAACCACGTCACGATAAGGTCGCGCCTGACCGGGCCAATGCCTCTCCTGATGTCGCAACACACCAAGCCGTCGCGACATCCGCAGAGAGGCAGATCGATGGGATCCTTAATCTCGGGCTGCCCATAAGATACAAACACACCACACGTGGGAGGGGAGCATAGGAAAGCTATCTAAACTAATTAGAAAGCACGAAGAGCTCCCGATCTGCCCGGATCAAGAAGAGTTTAAGTAATCCCTACCTTTCACGAAGAACGAACCCCAATAGTGCCCTTCACGTCGGTTGGCCACCTCCTCCTCGCTCCACGCAAGGTCCACGCAAGGTCCACGATGCTACGGCACCACACACGACCCTCCTCCTCGCCTGAAAACACACAAGGGGAGAGGGGGGAGGCGGAACACCGCTGGAGGGAGAGGGAGAAGGAAGAAGAAGAAGAGAGAGAGGGGAAGGGTTGCCGGCCAAGGCTTTTAGCCTTCGGTCCCCAAGACGCGACGGACCGCCCCATCGCGTTAAGCACCATAACGCGATGAGTCAACGGGACACAACCAGAACACATCCCCCAGGGACGCCGCGACAACCCGACAGGTCGTACTGACACACCTGCCACCCCGACAGGCGTCAGACGACCGAAACAACATAAAGCAGTCATGACCTATTGACCGGTCGCGACACAAAGACGCGACGGAGAAGCCAGGCGTGACAAGAACACGACGCACACGCTCATCGCGACAAGGATGACTGTCGTGTCGTGCTCCCACGGTGCGACACTAACGCGTCACCAAGCCTGGACGCATTAGTGGCCAGTCATCCAAGACACTGGACAGAAAGCAGGGAAGCTGGGTCGTACATCCTACCCCCCTTAAAACAAATTCGTCCTCAAAATTTAAGGCACGCCTTAAAGATCCCGAGGCACAAAACGAAGCACAGGGAGCAAACGTAAGACCAATGCAAATAAACCACTAAGTCTCAACACGACTTCCTCGTGGCAACAACCACACCGCCAAACGCGCGCAGGCACATGAAGCTGAAAAAAAAACGGCTCACACAACGGGCTCCAAACACATGGGTGGAGCACACAACCGAAAACCAATGGCTCGCTTCAGCCACACGTGGGGCGTCCAAATGGAACGACAACCCCATAGGTGCCGAGCAATGCCAAAACCAGCATGAGCGACAGAAATGCCAGCCGAGAACCGCACAGCTGTAGTCACCAACAGACCCCGCTGTTGGGACCAGCCGACCAACAACCTACTCTATCGCCGGCAAAACCCGATAGAGGATGCAGTTGCCGACAGCAACACGAGAAACGCCGGTTAGCAATTCACTCTGTCGCCAGCAAAACCTGACAGAGTGCACAGTTGTTGACAACCACATGAGAAACACCTGAGAACCAACCACATGTCTCAGGGGAACGGCCTCATGCTACTAGCAGCAGCTAGCGCCGGTCACCAGCCCAACCGAGAAGCCACGCGAGCAACGAGAACCAACGAGGAGTTGGCACCACACCCGCCACGCTCACATAGAGCTCAACGCGGGTACCAACATGCCAACCACCAAAAAGACGCACAACCACACAGGAACCGAAACAACCGTAGAGGTCGAGAATAACACATCAACCTCAGAGGGACCCAGACCGAAGTAGGGTACCACAACCGAACACACTCGCTCCCAAAGCGAGAGGGAAAACCAAGACACATGCTACGACCAAAGCCTGGCGTACCACCGATAGGGCTACCTAGACAAGGCAAAGCAGCCACCCCACAGCGGCAATGATACAACCACAAGACTCTGGCTAGCACACGTGTCCCAGAGGCAGAAAGCCCAACACCTCCAACACTGAGCAAACTCGTGAAACGACACACAAATCTCATGAACAGGCACACGGCACAACACGTGGTGCCATCACAAGCACCAAAACTAAGCAAAATGCAACACAAGTGCACCCGCGGCCGAAACAACACCATGGATAACATGAAGGACTCTTCACCAGAGACCTGCTAGAAGCCACATGCAAAGGACCGCAAGCCTAAAAAGGCACAACAGGCCACGCCGGGCCCTACCCTTGAGGCACAAAAACATGAAGCATCAAAAAACGCTCGAGGTGCAGCACACACAACTGCACCAACTGCCCGAGACAACTCAGAGCCCACCAAAGGGGACTCTCCACCAGAGACCCACAAGGGAAGCACACGGAAAGCCGACAACTTCGAGAGCGCAACAACCACGTCGGCTCCAAAAAGCGCACAAAACATAGAGCACCGACTCCGCCGCACGGGGAGCGAAAATTGCAGCAACTCTCGGGTGCACAAGAGCAAGAAACACCACCTCTATCATGACCGATAGAGAGGCCAAACACCAAAACAATGACATGAAAAGCCTCCAAGGCACAAGCCGAGGCACATACCGAAATAGCACTTGCACGAGCAAGCCAAGAAAGAAAATTGGTGCACAGAAGAGCAACGCTCACGCATGGAACCCGACAAGAAAATGGTACTACCTCGCACTAAACCAACAGGGACCCAATGCCCTAATTGTTCAGGCAGGCAGCAAGAAACAATCACGATGACAAATGGCACAAACAGGTCCACCGACCCACGGTGCCACATGGAAACGTCGGTACGAGGGGAGCAACCAGCTCAACCCAAAACAACTCAAGGGAAGATGACTCCACTAGGAGGTCGCAACGATGTGCACTCTGGCAACACAACACCACAGTGGAGCATCACCACCCCGAGCAACCAATGAAAAACAAAGGAAGGAGACACACAACGCAACGAGTCTCTCCCTCGCGCAAGAGGGAAAACCACAACGCAAGACTGACGCTTCCACCAGAAACACAGCCAGCCAAACACCCACTACACTCACCAGACCACCATCTGGGAGAGCACGTAGGGCACGAGAAACAAAGCAAACCACCCGACCACGGGGACACACGAAGTCCCACCAGTGCAGCCGAGAACTTGGAAATGAACAGCAAGGCAGCCTGGGCAGTGCAACGGCCAGACACATGGTCAAAGGCACCACACCTTAACCGACAATGCCCAAGCAGACTATAACACAGACAGTCCAACCAGCAACAACGACAGCTCATCTCTACATAGAGAGAGAGCAGCGACGACCAAAATAAACACTGGGCAGCTTTAGGGAGAACCTCCACCAAAAGCACCAAGAGACATCCTGGGAGAACCTCACCAGAACGCAGCCCAACTAAACGGCACACTTCGAACCACATGGGCAACACAACGGTGGCCCGAAATGAACATCGAGCACTCCTGGGAAGAACCTCCGCCAGAAGCGACAAAGGACGATCCTGGGAAGAACCTTCACCAGAATGCACAACCCAAACAACCAAACAACTCAAACCTTCAGAGAGAACACTGCAGCGAGCAAAACTGCAGAAGAAACGCAAGCAGGTCCTAGAAGAACCTCCACCAGAACCGCTAAGGCACCGTTCTGGGAAAACCCACCAGAACTCACCAGCCAAACCAATAGCACACCTCAGACCCTGAGGCAGCACAACAACAGATAGAAACGAGCACATAATAGTCTTGAGAGAAACCCTCACCAGGACAACAACAAACGGTTCTAGGAAACCTCACCAGAACACCGGGCAACCAAGCGATGCACCTCAACCCAGAGGGCAACGCACAGCAACCAGAAACAAGCACAACACAGTTCTGGGGAAACCTCACTTCCGCCAGAACCAACAGAGAAGAATTCCGAGAGCACCTCACCAAAGCTCACAACCAGCCAGCACCAGGCCGACAGCAACCACAGACAAGTGTCGCAGCACTCAACCAGCGATGCAACACGGCACACAGAACATCTGCTTAGCCCAAGCAACAACTCCAACCAAACAGAGCACAGTGCACAACAACGCACAGCCAGAAGACCACACACACAACCAATGCAGCACACACCCCAACAACAGAGGGGCAGCCAACAAGGCAAGGACACCTTCCACCAATTCCACAGGCAACAACCCTGCACCGGTGAAGGCCACACCATACGCAGGCTCTCTCAGCCACAGCGGGACACACACCCAGATGCACCGAAGACGACGAAGAGCACCGTGCCTAGACTTGCCTGCAATCATCCTTCATATGGGGAAGACCACTGCTAGAGAGTCCATCGCCAACCACGCCACCACGGCATGAACACACCGAGCGACCACACTCTCCACGCATGCGACGCAGCAGCAACTGCAACCCACTGCAGCGCGCACAAGAAACTTGCAGGGAAGCCGCACACCTGCAAAACAATTGAAAGCACAAGCCTAACACTAGTCGGACGGTGTCAGCAGCGCACTAGTACCTTTCTTTGGGACAGCTATAGTTATTACTTCCTTACAAATCTCAATAGACCCATGCTTTGATACCAACTATAACAACCCGACCTCTCGGACCCCCGCCAGGGACCCTGAAGTTCGCGTCGCCACCCACAGATCCGAAGATCCGGAAGGGTTAGAAGAAATAGTCTAGTGAGATATGTACTGAATTTAAATAACTATAACAATATGTACAATATCCGAAGGTTTGTACAACATGTCCCAAGCAAAAGCACAGGTACAAGAAGAAAGGTGTAGTCCTTAAGGGGCATACCCCGAGGACTTGCAAAGCACAACTCTCTACTCACTCAGGTACAAGAGCTCACAACACTCGCTCTCACTACTGCTGAAAACACACGGCTCTACAGCCTCCTCCATAACCCGTCCGACACCGAGCTCCCGCGACGACGAGCCCCTAGCTGAAGAAAGTAGGGGGGTAAGCCTCGTGAGCAAGGCCCAGTAGGGATTACCAGTCCCTCACCGGCCAGAGCAGCAGGAACTCTGAAAACAGGAAACTACCCTAGAAAGCTATAAAGCAAGGAATACCTATAGCAGGGTACTACAAAGCAGCAGAATAGAACAGTACAACGCCACGACCACCAACCAAGGTCGGGACACACACATGACTCCCGTAGAAACCTCTGCTCGCCAGCCTGGCTCCTGTCACCCCTCCGCGGAAGAGCGAGACAGAGCCGCCACAGAAACACACAACTCATGCAACACCGCAGCCTGGTCAAGCTATGGCCACACGCTGGGCACCACTGCGTGGCTCCAGAACCAACGCAGAGAGAGGCAGTGAGACAAAGGACTACCTGGGCCGTGCCAGGAAGAGAACCACCTCAACGACCTTGGCATCCCGCCGCAGACAAGAGAGCTCTACAAACGACTCAGCGTCGCTGTCCAAACCTCATTTTCCCCTCTGCTCTAGAGTCCTCCAAGTCGGCTACCAACTCGAGCATGCTCGTAGCCCCGAGTACTCCCTCAACAAGCTCCCGAGGACGGGGGCCCCAGGCAACAGAGATAACCTCTGAATGGGACAAGCCCTCAAGTGCCAAGCACCGGGCGAGCAGGCGAGGCAAGCACAACAAGAACCATGCCGAACCACTGGCTTGTAACCTACGACAAGCCCAGCAGGCAAGAGGCATGCACGAACCCTCAAGAGGGCCGTCGGCCAACCAAGGCCCGCATGAGCAAGCCAGAACCTCAAAGCACTACCAGAAGTACGGAAAGCGTCGCTCTGCTAATAATCAATTGACCACTGGTCAATCGATTATTAGACAGACACGGCCCTCCTGGCACCACTGCCAGGACACGGCCACAAAGGTGTCACCTTCAGTCACTGAACGTAGCCAGGTAACTTGCTGCGTTCCCCACCAGAAGGTCCTAAGGGCAAGCCTACCCTGGGGCACAAGCCGACACACAACTGGGCCCACGGACACACCCAAGGCAACACAGGTACTGTCATGACCCCCAAAGCCGTCGCGATGCCATCGCGACGGGGAAGGGCACCGTGACAACCACCATGTTGCGACGGGGCAACAGGTCGCGACAGCAACCCTGTCGCGACCGGAAAGTGCGTTGCGACAACGACCCTTATTGTGGCCGCCAACCGCGTCACGATAAAGTCATGCCCGACCGGGCCGACTCCTCTCCTGATGTCACGACGTGCCGAGCCATCGCGACATCAGCAGATAGGCAGACTGACGGGATCCTCAATCCTGGACTGCCCACAAGAGACAAACACACCACACGGGGGAGGGGAGCATGGGAAGCTATCTAAACTAATTAGAAAGCATGAAGAGCTCCCGATCCGCCCGGATCGATAAGAGTTCAAGTAATTCCTACCTTTCATGAAGAACGAATCCCAATAGGGCCCTTCAAGTCAGTTGGCCACCTCCTCCTCGCTCCACGCAAGGTCCACGACGCCACGGCACCACGCACGGCCCTCCTCCTCGCCTGAAAACACACAAGGGGAGAGGGGGAGGCGGAGCACTGCCGGAGGGAGAGGGAGAAGGGAAGAATAAGAGAGAGGGGGGGAAGGGTCGCTGGCCAAGGCTTTTAGCCTTTGATCCCCAAGACGCGATGGACCGCCCTGTCGCGTTATGCACCTTAACGCGATGGGTCAACGGGACGCAACCAGAACGCATCCCCCAGGGATGTCACGACAACCCGACAGGTCATACTAACACACCTGCCACCCTGACAGGTGTCAGACGATCGAAACGATAGAAAGCAGTCGCGACCCATTGACTGGTTGCGACGGAGAAGCTGGGTGCGACAAGAATGCGACGCACACGCTTGTCGCGACAAGGATGACTGTCGCGTCGTGCTCCCACAGCGCGACACTAATGCGTCACCAAGCCTGGACGTGTTAGTGGCCAGTAAACCAAGACACCGGACGGAAATTCGGGAAGCCGGGTCTTACACACTGACTCTTGGAAAGTCGAAGTCAGACTCCGACTTGTGATCAATTCACAGTAGTCAAAGTGCTACTTTGACGCCTAGAAAGTTGAAGTCTAATATCAACTTATAGACATATCTCAATAGTCGTAGTGCCACTCTGACTCCATTAAAGTCAAAGTTTCTACACTTAACCAAAAATTATCTAGTTACATACTTATTAATGCTATTTCATTTTGAGTGACTTTGTAATATATTCTTGTAAAGTTTTTTTATTAATCAATGAATATATTATATTATTTTGTTCATCTATATAACAATCAAATCGTAGTATCCTTCAAATATTAAACTCTTGATTAATGTTATACCATGAATTTCTTAATTCTTTACTGACATATCTTTACTCCAACTCTCATAAAATTTTTAATGCTAAAGTGCATTTTTCATTGTATTCATGATTTATGAACTCCAACAAGTACTATTGAACATCTTGTTCGTTATGTTCTCTGCATTCAAATTTATTTATTGATAAGAACATACCTGGAGTATTGTATTTTAGAATGTTCCCTGATATCTATCTACCTTGCAAGTTTTTTGTCAGTGTCTTTTAAACTATAAGTTTCCAAGTTTTAAGGTAAGACTTTGCAGACACACTGCACACTAAGTAGGTGTCCAGTTCTCCTTTAATGCTCACCTACCCTCATATATTTGAAGGACAGTACTTTTCTCAAAAATAGAAAGATATCTTTTTATATGATCTATTTTTTATTCATTGTCTAATACTTTATTCAATACAAGACTAACCGTAGAAAAGAGAAAAGATTTTGCATAGGTATGGTGCTTGCAAACATTTATTGCAGCTATCAACAGGAGCATGAAGTTATCCAAAATAGCCAAGATGCCATTGAGAAGAAGGACCTGAAGATGGACTGCTCAAGCTCTCTTCTTCAGTCACAACGAATATATTTCAAACGACTACATTCCAATGGGTAGCTAAAGACTTTGAAGGCTATATAAGAAGTCGATGTTTGTATGAAGAAAGTAAGATAGACATATGCATAGAGACATCGACACACAGACTCACACAGAAATCTGTAAGAGAGAAAAGAGAACAAGCTATTCCAAGCAACACACTCCTCACATTCAAGCTCTCGAGCCTTTAATCAGTCTATCGGTGGCTGAATTAGAATTCTCTGATCATTTTCTTAGAGTCCATCTTAAAATCAGAAAGAGAGTAGTGCTACAATTCTTCTTCCTTTAGATCTCTTTCTGTTTCTCTATGCTTACTCACACTTTAAGCAGCACTTAGTTTGTAACTTTTCTGAGTTGTAACCAGCATGGGGTTTGTTCCTTGCGTGTGTTTCCTTTTTATAGAAGGGAAGACTTGTTTGGGTGCAAGTGGTTGTTTAGTGGAAATCCCAAGAGGTGCTTGGGACTGGATGTAGGACTCTTAATTAAGAGGAGGTCCGAACCAAGATAAAATTTCTTAAGCATTGTTTGTGATTGTTTTCTCCAAGTTACAGTTGTTTCACACACAACACATAAGGTACTAACATTTTTGTTAAGTGTTCTTTCATATCCAAATATTTTTAATTTGTAGAAAGTCCTACTCACCCCCCCCCCCAGGACATCTAAATCTCCATCTAGATCCAACAATCGATTAAGTTTAGTGTAATGCCTTCTTGTCCCTTAAGCATTGAAAACATTCTGAGTGTTCGATAATCGATTAGGGGGCATTGATAATCAATTACCAATAAGAGTGAACCTCTTGTGCTTTTGCCATTAGGAGACTTATAAGATGCCTACTAATCAATTTCTTCTCACACTTAACCCACTATCAATAGAAGATGCCTTCTAGACCCTTAGTTGCTAGAGCATTCTGGTTGCTTGTTAATTGATTAGTCTGAATTGAAGCCTCCTACGCACAATTAATTATTCGCTTCTAAAATTCCATAAAAATGTGAAATAATTTGAGCACTCATAAAGAAAATATTATGACATGATTTCAAGGGTAGAACTGTTGGGTTGAGTGTGAATACAATTCATTTCCCCTCATATTTGATGATGACAAGTTGTGATTTTAATGCACAATAATTGGAGCATGTGAAATACATCACACATGAAATGACAATATTCAAAATCATGTTTCCAAACACATTTATCATTTATATTCATGATAATACATTGGACTAATAATTTATGTGTTTATTTCTCAGGGACAAACATTTCTTCCAAGGGAAGTGTCGACACACCTCATTCTGGTGTCGACACAATACTCCAAGCCCTAAGCCAAAAATGAAGAAATGGTCAAGTAGTGTCGACACTAGACCAAGTCAGGTCGACACTAGAGGCAGATCCCAGAGAACCATGTTCACAGGTCTCTACAATCAGGTTGACACCAGATGCAGTCAGGTCGACACTAGATGCAGTCAGGTCGACACCAAATGCAGACAGGTCGACACTAGATGCCTCTCCCAGAAGGCCTCTTTTGCCAGACTGGGACAGGGTGTCGACACTGGATCATCTCAGGTCGACACTAGAGACCTCTCCCAGAGAATTGTTTTGCCTGTCTGGGACAGTGTGTCGACACATCCTATGGGCAGGTCGACACACTCCGGAAACTTTATGACTTAAAGTTTCTCCTGGACACGTGGCACCCTAGGGAATTACTGGATCGGCCTTGGATCGTGTGCCCACGACCCCCAAGGGTACATTTGGACTATTTGGGGTATAAATACCCTCCTATTGGCCATCCAACATGAGAGAACCCTTTTCAGAGCCCTCCAGAAATCCTTTTGGCGGCAAGAAGGTTTCTCCTCCCTGTTCTTGCTCTCCTGGTGATTCCTCAATCCAATTCTCATCTATCCAGGCATGAGAAGTGGAGTTTGATCACTAAAGATGCAGTTGGATCACCTCAAGGAAGCAGATTAAGTGGAAGCAGTCGATTGAGAAGACTTCAAGGAAGATCCCAAAGCTCAAAGCGCAGTGTATCGGCCAGGGACTTCAAGGATTCAAGATTCTTCACAATTCGACCTTCTACAAGGGAGTACATCTGAAGAGAAGAGATCATTCATACAATTCTTCATTTTCCCTTTTCTCTTCTGAGTGATTCTGAGATTGTGCATGAGTTGTTGCATAAGTCTCATGAATTAACTCTTGATAGATCAGACCTATTTCTAGAGGATCTGAATCTTGTATTTCTTTCTAGCAAATTGTCTGTGAGCCTTTGCGCTCAGTGGTTTCTGAGTCGTGTACTCAGGTTGTGGTTGAGCAGTCTTGCTCAGGTTTCTAGAGTGGTCTTACTCTAGAGGTAGTGTGAGTTGTAAACTCAGGTTGTTGGAGTTGTCAGGCTCCAGTGGGTGTGGTGTACCCAAGTTTGTTAGTGGATCCTCACTGTGTGAGGGGTGGATGTAGGAATCACATAGTGTGATTTCCGAACCACCTAAAAATCTTTGTGCAGTGGTTTGATTGTGGTTTGAATTCTCTTTGCGTTAGATGAATGCATAGGATCTTTCAAATTCACATCTAATTAACTTGTTCACACACTCTGATTGCACAACTCACTTAATCACTCTTCAGATTTGTGAAATCTGTTTTCAATTTGTCTCTGATTCAAGAGTTTTTATAAATTGGTTAAGCTTCCGCAATAGTTGGTCTAGATCTATTCAACCCCCCCCTTCTAGATCTTGTCCACATCCTTTTCGATCCTTCAATTGGTATCAGAGCAGGTTTATATCTGATCTGATCTGAGTGGTTTCTGATTGTTCTGTGTGTTTTGATTGTTTGCTTGTCTGTTTGCTGAGTATCTCTTCTTTGCACCACTTAATTGCTTCAATGGATTCAAGGGGGTTCATGGCTGAGGGTCACTCTATCAATAGGCCACCCTTTTTCAATGGGACTGACTACACCTATTGGAAGAATAGAATGCAGGTCTTCCTAAGAGCCCAAAACTATGAAATATGAAAGGTAGTCGATGTAGGTCCCTATGAGAATCAGGGGGAGGAAGAAACCTGGACTATGGAATAGATTAGGAGGGCCACTTTGAATTATAGTGCCATGAACATGATCCAATGTGCAGTCCACCCTAAGGAGTACTCAAGAATCTCAATGTGCAAATCTGCCAAAGAGATGTGGGATAAACTTGAGTTACTCTATGAGGGAACATCCCAAGTGAAAGAAACCAAAGCTAACATTCTTGTCTCTGAATATGAATTGTTTATGATGAAATCTAATGAGACAATTTCTGAAATGTTTGCCAGGTTTATGATCATAGTGAATAGACTAAAGGCCTTAGGTAAGGATTATTCAGATGCTGACTTGGTAAGGAAAATTCTGCGTTCTCCTTCTTCAATCTGGCACACTAAGGCTACAGTCATTGAAGACTCTAAAGATTTGTCCAAAATTTCTTTGGATGAATTGATAGGGTCCTTAATGACTTATGAAATCAATTTAAAAAGAAATGAAGAACATATAATTAAAACCAAGCCAGTAGCACTAAAGGCCTCTTCAAGTAACAAAGACAAGAATCAGGAGAAAACCAGTTCTGATGAGTCTGAGTCCAATGAGGATGAGATTGCCCTCATGACCAGGCAATTCAGAAAATTCTTGAAATATAGAAAAGGAAAATTTTCTGGGAAAAAGAAATTTTCATCAGGTAAAAGAAACACTTCCTTTTCTAATGCTAATTCCAATAAGAATAAAAAATCTGATGAAATTGTCATTTGTTACAAGTGCAACAAGCCAGGACATATGAAGGGAGAATGTCCAGAAAACATGAAGGAAAAACACAAAAAGATTCACAAGTTCAAGAAGCCAAAGGCCATGGTAGCCACTTGGTCTGATGAAGACTCAAGTGAGAAGGAAGAAGAAGAAAAATCCTCAAGTTCTGAAAGTGAGGAAATCTGCTTCATGGCGAATAGTTCAGATGGAAAGGTAAGTACATCCTTCGAAGACTTTTCAATTGAGGATTGGCAAGATGCATATGCAGAGCTTGTTGAAAAATACTCTGAAATAAGGAAAGAAAACAAGCATCTCAAAAAGAAAATTGAAAACATTTACAATAACCAATCCATCAATAAAAGAATTTATGAATTAGAAAATGAGGTAGCTGAACTTAATGAAGAAAAAGAAATCTTCTGAACTTAATTGATGAGCTTAAGCTTGCCTCTTAAAAGGCCACCCATGATTTTAAAGAACTGTCTGAAAAGCTGGAAATGGAAAACAAAGATAAACAACAAAAGGTTGAAGAAATCAAAACCTTGGAAAACCAGCTAAAAGAAAAAGATGAAGTCATTGAAACCTTCACAAAAGGTAAAGATAATTTAGAGGCCTTGCTGGGAGCTAAAATGAAATCAATTTCTCATGGACTAGGATTCAATAAGCAAAAATCCAAGAAAGACAAATCTGGTGAGAAAAAGGATAAAGCACCATTGATTAAATTTGTCAAAGGTCCTAGTCTTGAGAATAATGAAATTAAACAAACATCAAACAAAACAATAAAGATTTCAAATACACAGAACAAAAAGAAGTCAACCAGGTCGACACAGTTACCTGACAGGTCGACACCAGTCCACAAGAAGAAGGATTCTGTGACTGCTGTGTCGACAACAATCAAGGAAAGGTTGACCTGCTCAACATCAACCAACACAAACCACAAAAACAAAAATTCAAATAAAAATTTGAAAAATAAGAAAAATCTAAAGGAAGTCATTCATAAAAAACCTTAGACCTCCAATACAGCATATCAAGCTGATTGGAACCAATGGTATCATAACCCATGTTGGTATCATCCTCAATTCTTCTATCCAAATTTTTTGATGTACCAACAAAATCCTTGGATTCCACCTCCTCATCTAAACTCTTATGTTCAAATGAAAAACTCCCCTCCTACTGAAACCAAAAACACTGGTGTTTTCATTCCTAAGGGAAAGAATAAATTGAAAAAGACAGAGAACACCACTGTAATAAAACAAAAATAAAAAACAAATCAAATTTGGGTGAGAAAAGATTTGATGACTATGTTCAAACATTCTGATGGTCCCAACACTGTTTGGGTACCAAAATCTTCTCTCCGCTGATTGATTTTGCAGGAAGGTCATGCACCCAATTCAAATGTGTGGTTCCTTGACAGTAGGTGTTCACGACACATGACTGGAGACAAAGCCAAATTTTCATTCCTGATTGAGAAGGAGGGAGGTTCAATAACTTTTGGAGGTAAAAATAAAGGAAAGATCATTGGATCTGGGAAGGTTGGTTAATCTTCCTCAAACTCTGTTGATAATATTTTGTTAGTTGATGGTCTAGATTACAATTTGCTGAGCATTAGCCAATTATGTGACAAAGGTCACAAAGTTGTGTTTGAATCTGATTTCTGCAAGATAATTGACTCATCAACTGATAAAATAAAATTCTTTGGAAAAAGGGAAAACAATGTTTACATGATCAACCTCAATAAAAACTTTTCTGAAAATCTTTGCTTTGTTGCCAATAAAGATGAAATTGCATGAACTTGGCACAAAAGACTTGGCCATGCAAGTTTCAGAATAATGAATAAATTGTTAAGGCTGAATTTGGTTAAGGGTCTTCCTGAATCTTTTTCTAATATTGAAAATCAAGTTTGTGGGATTTGTGCCCAAGGAAAACAAACCAAGAAATCCTTTAAAACATTCAATGAGGTACTCACATCTAGGCCACTAGAATTACTTCACATGGACCTCTTTGGCCCAACAAGAATTCTAAGTCTAAGTGGCAAGAGATATGGGTTTTTGATCATTGATGATTTTACCAGATTTACCTGGGTTATCTTCTTGTCCCACAAAAGTGATACTTGCCTTGAGTTCAGGAATTTCTGTACCACTGCCTTAACAACTTATCCATATAAAATCAAAAATATTTTGACTGATCATGGGGGTGAGTTTGAAAATAAATCCTTTTCTGATTTATATGCTGAACTTCAAATATTTCACAAGTTTTCTTCACCAAGAACTCCAGAACAAAATGGAGTTGTGGAAAGAAAGAATAGAACTCTTGTGGAAATGGCTAGATCCATGCTCTTAGAAAGCAATTTGCCCAAATCCTTCTGGGCTGAAGCTGTAAACACAGCAAATCACATTCTAAATAGAGCTTTGATCAGACCAAAAATTAGAAAAATCCCCTATGAATTATTGAAAAACAAAAAGCCAACTGTATCTTATTTCAAAACCTTTGGGTGTAAATACTTTGTTCATAACAACAATAAAGAAAATCTTGACAAGTTTGATGCTAAGAGTCGGGAAGCCATCTTTCTTAGCTATTCTGAAGTGTCAAGAGCTTTTAGAGTTTATTCTCTCAAAAACAAAAATGTTGAAGAGTCTCCACATGTTATCTTTGATGAAAATTCTTTTTCAACTAAAAGTTTCAAATCTTGCAGGGAAAGTCAAGACAGTGAAGAGGATGATTTCATTGTGGACTCTTCACCAACTGTTGAGGAACTTGAAGACATTGGTGAGAACTTGAACATCCAGTCACCATCTTCAAGTGGACCAGGTAATGTTGTTCCAGATCTAAGTACCCCTCAACAGGTAATTTCTGAGCATAGATTTTTGAGAAATCACCCATTGGAAAATGTCGTTGGTAATTTGAATGATAGAGTTAGGACTAGATCATCATTCCTGCATGTTATTGATAAAGACCCACTAGCTCTAATTTCCCAAATTGAACCAAAGTCAATTGATGAAGCTTTATTGAGTCCTGATTGGATCAATGCAATACATGATGAACTTCATTAATTTGAAAGAAATCAAGTATGAGAATTAGTACCTAGACCTAGTGACCAAATAGTCATTGGCACTAGATGGGTTTTCAGAAATAAACTAAATGAAAATGGTCAAGTCATTAGAAATAAAGCTAGGCTAGTTGCAAAGGGGTACAATCAAGAATTTGGAATTGACTTTGAAGAATCATATGCCCCTGTAGCTAGACTAGAAGCTGTTAGAATTTTCCTTACTTTTGCATCCTCCATGAAATTTAAAGTTTATCAAATGGATGTCAAAAGTGCATTTCTAAATGGATACATAAAGGAAAAAGTTTTTGTTGAACAACCTCCAGGATTTGAAAATGAAAAACATCTTAATCATGTTTTCAAGCTTCATAAGGCTCTCTATGGTCTTAAACAAGCTCCCAGAGTTTGGTATGACCGTTTGAGTTCTTTTTTGCTTGAAAAAGGATATTCTAGAGGAAATATTGATCAAACTTTGTTCACAAAAATAGTTAATAAACAAATAATTGCAGTCCAAATTTATGTTGATGACATAATATTTGGATCAACCAATAAAAGCCTGTGTACTGAATTTTCAAATCAAATAAAAACTGAATTTGAAATGAGCTTAATGGGAGACTTACAGTTTTTCTTGGGATTGCAGGTTAACCAAACACATGAGGGGATCTTTATAAGTCAAACCAAATATGTCAAAGAACTTCTGAAAAGGTTTGACTTCCAGAACCTCAAGCATTCAAACACACCCATTGCAATTAATGCTAAGCTAGAAGAAGACTCACTTGGTAAGTCAGTAGACCCAAAGACATACAGAGGTATGATTGGCTCTCTACTCTATCTTACAACTTCTAGACCTGATATTCAGTTTAGTGTGTGTTTGTGTGCTAGATTTCAATCAAATCCTAAGGAAAGTCACATGTTAGCTGTTAAAAGAATTTTCAAATATCTTGTTGGAACATGTGATATTGGAATTTGGTATCCTGCTGGTTGCAAGTTAGATTTAATTGCCTATTGTGATGCTGATTATGCTGGATGTAAATTAGATAGAAAAAGCACAAGTGGCTTGTGTTTATACTTAGGTGGGTGCCTAATCTCTTGGGCTTCTAAGAAGCAACACTCAGTAGCTCTATCAACTGCAGAGGCTGAGTATGTTGCAGCAGGTAGATGTGGAACTCAAATTCTTTGGGTGAAACATCAACTTCTTGATTATAACTAAGAGTTAGGTTGTGTTCCCATTCTTTGTGACAACACAAGTGCAATAAATATGTCTAAAAACCCAATTCAGCATTGCAGAACAAAGCATATTGAAATTAGGCATCATTTCTTGAGAGATGAGGTAGCAAAGAAATCCTTTGAACTCCACTTCATAGAAACTGAAAAATAAATTGCTGACATCTTCACCAAACCTCTTCCTGACAGTAGATTCTCATCTTTGAGGAGAGAGCTTGGCCTTTGTAAATGTCCATTTTCTTGATCTCTCATTGGGTTTGGGTTGAGTGTTAGGCATTTTCTGAGGGGGAGTTCTTTGCATCATCATTATCCTTTGCTTCCTTGATTCATATTGCTCATATCTCTCTCCATTTCACTTCCATTTCTTTTTGACAATGGATTCTTCAACTCACATTGTGTTGAATTTCTTGGTATATCAAATGGTGACTTGAAGAAGGATAAGTTATGCTTGTCTGGACACTTTCACTATGCGAGAGTATGTGTCTCTGCCAAGTACCAAGAAATGAATATGCAATTGTTGAGGGGGAGCTTTTGTTGCTCAAAGAGAATCATTACTGATTTCAAAATACTTGCATATCTTTAGTTTGATGAAAAGTGGTTGGAATCATCATCTCAGGGGGAGCTAGAGAATTCACAAGTCATTTCTTTTGAAAAATTCAACATTCTTCTTGAATTACATCAATTTTCTTACATGATGTCCTCATTTAGATGTCTAGAGTCTCAAAATGATTCTTTGAGTGATCTACTATATTTTTTTGTCAACTCTCACCTATATTCTTCAAAACTACAGAAATTCAAATCTCTTTCGAAGACTGAAAGATAATGTGTATCTTGAATTTAAACATTTCTTTGTTTGCAATTGATGTTGGATATAAATGATTTCAGTTTTTACAAAACTCTCCAAAAACTGATAATTCAACATAACAATGGCACATATGCTGAGAAACTACACACCTTCACAATGAATGAAGTGTCATGTATGTCATGAGACATTATTGCTATCTCTGTTCAAAGGGGTTCAAAATCAAAATACTTAAAAAAAAAATTTACTTTTTGATGATGACTGAGTAACTGGAAATATTGGCGTTTGATAAACGTATATTTTCATGTCAAAAGGTCATCATTTACCCCTTGAGACTTGATAATAGGTAATTCTTTAGTATCCAGGGACTATGGTTTGTAAAAAGCATTAGTTCTTGAGTGAACAAGATTTATCACATTTGATAGTTTGATTCAAAATCAAAATATCTATCAAAGGAGAATTGTTTAAAAGAATCATCCCTATCCATCATCAAGTTGTTTTTACAAACACTTGTTTACTTTCAACACACTTGATTTCACTCTAAAAGATATTCTATTTCTTTGGATTTGAAGAATATGGTAGTTTGTAGTTGATTGTTAGATGTATTATATCCCTCAAATTATCATTTTATTGGCTCAAGTCACTGAATGATCATATCCTGTTGGATGTTGTGTAAAACTTGAATTGTGTTGAATTTCTGCAAAATATGACAAATGATTTTTTAAGCCTCTTAAAAATCCTTGAAATGTTAATTCCACCCACTGTTTATCATTTTAAAGATGTCCCAAAGCTCACCAATTTTTCCCATTCTCACATCTTAACTTTTCATCAGGCTAGGTCGACACTACTTCTATCTAGTGTCGACACACTCCAGCCCAGGTCGACACTAACCTCTTCTAGTGTTGACACATACCCCTCCTAGGGTGATTCAAGGCATGGGCGCCGGTTAAGGGTATTCTTGTTCCTGCGGGACATTGCACCCTCGAAACCCTTTTTCTATGCAAGGTGGACCCCATGGATGCCTTCCACCTTTGAATCTGGCAACCATTTCACCTTCTTCCCTCCTCCAACCCATCCTTGTCTTCTTCCTTTCCTTCCTTCCTTTCCATCCTTTGCTCTTCCACTCTCTCTTACTTCCATGGCACCCAAGCAAGCCCCTTGCCGTGGAGCAAGGTCCAGGGCCACAGCTCGGCCCATTCCAGCGGAAGAAGCACCTCCTACTGAGAGGAGAAGCAAGAGGCGCCATGACCCTGCTAAGCAGCCAGGGCCTTCCTATGCATCTCCTTCCTCTACCAAGAGAGGTAGGACATCCTATGTTCGAGGTAGGGGGTCCGCAAACCCTAGACGTCGGATTTTGGTCTCTTCTCCTGATGCTTCTGAGGAATCATCCTTTTCATCTTCTGAGGCCACCCCTTCCAAGTCAGTTAGTGAAGGGAAGATGATTTTGAAACCTAGGGCAGTCGATTTGACAGATACTCAGTTAGCAGTTGCATTTCCAGAAATTCACAGTTTCTTCTCATTCCAGACTTGGTTACCTTTTATCTCTGAATTTCGGATCATTTATCCTCGTCTTGTCCAAGAATTCTACATGAATTTGGAATGCACTGATGTCGGTTACAAATCTGAGGTCAAAGGTGTTGTGATTGATATGCCCACAGCCTTAGCAGCCACCCTATTGAAAATTCCAGATGAAGGAGCCGATTACCACAATTTTGAGTTTGACCTTCATGAAGCTTACACTATCTTGACTAGTTTGCAAGCTGATGAGTCTGATCCCAGGCAGACACATGTCACCAAGTTCAACACAAACACCTTTCCACCTGTGTTGAGACTTATCCATCACATTCTCACCACTATCATCACACCTCAAGGTGGTGGCAGGGATAGACTCACAGATATTCAAAGATTTGTGATATATTGCATGAAAAAGGACATAAAGGTCAACCTCCATGTCATAATGTACCAAATCATCTCTGAGACAACCAGGAAAGTTCTCAATAGATCTCTTCCTTATGCAGCTCACTTGACTCCAGTCTTTAAGCATTTTGGTGTGTCTCTAGCTAATGAGAAATTTAAGCCGATTCCTAAATCCAACATCTACTGTTTCAAGCATGTTCAAAAGTTTATGGGATTCAGGCTTGAGGGTGACCAAGTGAGGAGAGGGCCAGTAGTTGTTGAGGCCCCAGTTCCTGAGGCTCCAGAGGCAGTGATACCACCTCCTGAAGACCATCCTCCAGCTAATGAGGACTAGCCTTAAGCTAATGAGGACTAGCCTCAAATTCCAGAGGAACAACCTCTAGCCCCTGAGGATCAGCCTCACATTGAACCTGAACTTCAACTACCCCAAGATGCACCTCTCACTCCTCCATTTCACAATTCTTCACCCACTCATCTTGCCAAGGATACTTCTACCTTCACTCCCCAACCTCAAGCTCAAACCTCCTATGCTTTTGGTGGACCTTCTGTACCACCAGAATTATATTCATTTCTAAATGACAAATTTGATGCCTTCAACTCTTCCATTCAGCACATGACAGAGAATTTTGAATTGAAGGTACAGAGGTTGGAGAATACAATGTCTGCAAAATTCATTGAGCAAAAAGCAGCATCAGACCATGCAGTCCAAAGGTTTAATAGGTTGATTGGAACCCTGGCAGATGCTTCTATTGAGTTGAAAGAACACCAAGATAAGTTGGAAATGGTCCTTCAGGGAATTTTGGCAAATTCCCAGGCTGATGTATTCAACACCAAGGAGACACTTACCCAAATTTCCAAGACCAGATTATCATTTGCTCATTTGGTTGATGACTTGGAAAGCATGAAAAATCTGTCAGCTCACATTGACAGTGAAATGACTGACCTCAAGAAAGAGCTGAAGAACATCAACAAGTATGGACTTGGAAGTTCATCTTCTAGTGCACAACACTCTTAAGTTGACTTGTCATCTCTTCAGTACACCTTGTCTGATAATAGTCAACGCCTGGAAGAGATTGTCCACACTAGACTATCCACAATGCAGAAGCAACTTCATACAAGCCTTCATGCTATGGATTCCAGACTCAAGTCCATAGAAGCCATTCTACTTCCAGTTCCTCCTCCTCCTCCTGCCTAATGTATCTTATTTTGATGATGTCAAAGGGGGAGAAAGTTAGAATGCAAGAAAGTTTCTATTTGGATGATTGTAAAGCTTTTCTGAAATGTCTCCTTTTGATGATTGTAATGCACATATCTTTTTGAATGAAATGACTTTTGTTGGATGAAATGAAAAGAAACATCTTTTTCTTGAATGTGATTGAATTTTGAATGAGTGTCATGAATGAATGGATGCTTGTCAAGCTGCTTGACCTTTTGTGAAAATAGTCCATCACTAGTAACATTGTGTCTCTAACGTATGCAAATCTCAAATGTTACTAAAATATTCTCAAAGGTCCTTGACAAGTGTGAATAAAAAGAAAATGAAACATAGCTCAATGTCTATCAATGTATTTCAAATTGAGTGATTGAATAAATAAAAGCTTAAAATCACATTTCATTGAAACTTTGAATCTTCATATGAACTTAATGTTGCCATCATCAAAAATGGGGAGATTGTTGGGTTGAGTGTGAATACAATTCATTTCCCCTCATATTTTGATGATGACAAGTTGTGATTTTAATGCACAATAAATGGAACATGTGAAATACATCACACATGAAATGACAATATTCAAAAATCATGTTTCCAAACACATTTATCATTTATATTCATGATAATACATTGGACTAATGATTTATGTGTTTATTTCTCAGGGACAAACATTTCTTCCAAGGGAAGTATCGACACACCTCATACTGGTGTCGACACAATACTCCAAGCCCTAAGCCAAAAGATGAAGAAATGGTCAAGTAGTGTCGACACTAGACCAAGTCAGGTCGACACTAGAGGCAGATCCCAGAGAACCATGTTCACAGGTCTCTACAATCAGGTCGACACCAGATGCAGTCAGGTCGACACCAGATGCAGTCAGGTCAACACCAAATGCAGACAGGTCGACACTAGATGCCTCTCCCAAAAGGCCTCTTTTGCCAGACTGGGACAGGGTGTCGACACTGGATCATCTCAGGTCGACACTAGAGACCTCTCCCAGAAAACTATTTTGCCTGTCTGGGACAGTGTGTCGACACATCCTATGGGCAGGTCGACACACTCCGGAAACTTTATGACTTAAAGTTTCTCCTGGACACGTGGCACCCTAGGGAATTGCTGGATCGGCCTTGGATCGTGTGCTCACAACCCCCAAGGGTACATTTGGACTATTTGGGGTATAAATACCCTCCTATTGGCCATCCAACATGAGATAAACCTTTTCAGAGCCCTCCAGAAATCCTTTTGGCGGCAAGAAGGTTTCTCCTCCCTATTCTTGCTCTCCTGGTGATTCCTCAATCCAATTCTCATCTGTCCAAGCATGAGAAGTGGAGTTTGATCATTGAAGATGCAATTGGATCACCTCAAGGAAGCAGATCAAGTGGAAGCAGTCGATTGAGAAGACTTCAAGGAAGATCCCAAAGCTCAAAGTGCAGAGTATCGGCCAGGGACTTCAAGGATTCAAGATTCTTCACAATTCGACCTTCTACAAGGGAGTACATCTGAAGAGAAGAGATCATTCATACAATTCTTCATTTTCCCTTTTCTCTTCTGAGTGATTCTGAGATTGTGCATGAGTTGTTGCATAAGTCTCATAAATTAACTCTTGATAGATCAGACCTATTGCTAGAGGATCTGAATCTTGTATTTCTTTCTAGCAAATTGTCTGTGAGCCTTTGTGCTCAGTGGTTTCTGAGTCGTGTACTCAGGTTGTGGTTGAGCAGTCTTGCTCAGGTTTCTAGAGTAGTCTTGCTCTAGAGGTAGTGTGAGTTGTAAACTCAGGTTGTTGGAGTTGTCAGGCTCCAGTGGGTGTGGTGTACCCAAGTTTGTTAGTGGATCCTCACTGTGTGAGGGGTGGATGTAGGAATCACATGGTGTGATTTTCGAACCACCTAAAAATCTCTGTGCAGTGGTTTGATTGTGGTTTGAATTCTCTTTGCGTTAGATGAATGCATAGGATCTTTCAAATTCACATCTAATTAACTTGTTCACACACTCTGATTGCACAACTCACTTAATCACTCTTCAGATCTGTAAAATCTGTTTTCAATTTGTCTCTGATTCAAGAGTTTTTCTAAATTGGTTAAGCTTCCGCAATAGTTGGTCTAGATCTATTCAACCCCCCCCCCTTCTAGATCTTGTCCACATCCTTTTCGATCCTTCAAGAACAACTCAAATAACTATTTTGTAATGGGTAGTTACACATAAAATGTTATCTGATGATAAAAAATGTGTAACTATACGATTTGGGAGACAACGACGGGTCGTGATAAGCATTAGCGAGCATTGACAAACAACTATTCTTAATCCAAAGTCACTATTTATGAATCCAAAGTCACTATTTATAAGTCTAAAGTCACTATTTATGAGCATAAAATAACTATTAAAAACCCAATCGATGCTTTTTATAGTTCAAAGGTAATGTTTATGGGCCCAAATTTATGACTATAAAAGGCTGGTCAGTAACTTTTAAACCCCAATGTTTACATTTTTAAGTTCAAAATTATATTTAAGAGCTATAGTTACTATTAAAAGTTCGTAGATATCTTTAAACTCTAAGGATAATATTTTAAAGTCTAAGGTTTATATTTTAAAGTCCAAACTCAATATTTATGAGCCTAAGTTGCTATTTTTTTAAAGGTGGTGCCTAAGTTACTATTAAAATCAGGTTGATATTTTAAAACCCTAATAGGGTGTTTGGTTGCAGATTTTTTTTAAAGCTCTTTCTAACTAAAATATTATAGTGTGTCTGTAGCGTATTGACCATTCGGATCGTGGCTTCATGGTTATGGAGGCCAGTGTGTGGCCAATGACATGTGTTTTAGGTGTTTACGCAGGTTGTGGGGCTTCGTGGGCCAGTAGTTCGGGCCCAAAGCACCCACTGGTTCACTGTTTGTAAACGCGATAGGGCTGGGTGTCGCGTTCTTAACACGACGGCCCTGAGTGTCGCATTCTTGATACCACCATTTGTGGTCTTCGTATGCATGTCCGCCGCGTGTCGCGCGCCGGGCGGCTTACTGACGTCGACAGTGGGAAGGCGACGACCTCATACATCGCATTCTTGTCGCGATAGTAGGGTATGTCGCGTTCTCAATTGAGAAGTGTTTTTTGGCTGAGTTCGACCGAACAGAGCTCAGCAAGCTCTGCTCAGCTAGGGAGGAGTCTTTGCAGTAGCTTTTGGGCGATTCGGCATTTTGGGGTGGTTTTCGGCATGGTCTCGCCGCGAGGACATCGCACGGAGCAGGGAAAATGTCGGGTGATTGTCGTTCTTCACATTCTTCGTGGAGGTAGGGGGATTCCACCTCGTTTTACTATGTGGATTGCATGTGTTGCATGTTTAATGTGTGATTCACTTTATAGATGTTAGATACCATGATAGGGTATCATGTGAGGCATGAATAATGGGTTGTTACAGCTTTTTATATGGTTTGCATGGGAGATCCGGAGAAGGGTTCCTAGATTAGAGTTTTGCCTGTGAAGGCGACGTACCAGGGTGTCGTATTCTGAACACGACAGCCCGACCCGTCGCGTTCTACTTCTGAACACGACATATCGAGGTGTCGCGTTCAGAAGGCAATGGAGGACCCTATCGCGTTAAGGGTCCCGAGGGTTATATGTTTGTGCATGGTTATGTCGTTATCAGATTATCGATTTATGTTGGGTATGGTAATGGTTAGTGGTGCATTGGCACCTGTAGCGCTCGAGGAGCGTGGTGTTCACGTGGTTTGTGCAGTGTTCACGTGATTTGTGTATGTGTGGCGAGTAGTACGACGCCTACCGTGGTTACCTCTTCAGTTGGGAGCCCCAGGTTTTATGTGAGCCAGACACGTGAGTGCTCGGGGCTTGTCTCGGTACTTGTATACCGTAGAGGTCTGTGCCGTCTTCCTAGACACCCTCACTCTTGTGTAGAGTTGTACGTCCAGCTGAGGGAAAGACGACAGTGGGATAGCGACTTGTGAGAGTTTGTGTTTGTCGCTTGTAGCGCGCTCGTGGTTGGGGGTTACGGACACCAGTAGACGTACTAGGCCCCAACTAATCCTGTTTTCCAATGCCTGACTTTAGGGAGCTCGGGCCGGAGTCCCTAAAGGTGCTAGGCATGGGCCTGCGGCAGTGTGGTCTGCATGGGGGGTGTTGGTTGGTCTCCACAGTTTTTTGACTTGTTCTAGTGGAGCGGCAGCTGGACCTTTAGTCCGTGGCTGCGAGACTGAGAGGTAGTCCTGTGTGACTTGTCCGGGTCGGTAGCTGGTGTCGCGAACCAGTCTTCGTGGCCCGAGTGTGGCGTTTTCCTACTTTAGCACGTACACCTGGTTATGGTTTGTCGTTTACTTATTTAAGCTAATTCAGATATTAGCATATGGTAAGTGGCATTTACAACTTTAATATCCTGCTTAGTTAGTTCTATAAATTGCTAGCGTAGCTTCCTGCTTTGCTACTTGTGAGTTTGGTTTTGCTCGGTTTCTGGGGGAGTTTTCCTACTGAGCCAGTGACTTGTGAGGCTCACCCCTACTCCTTTCAGGTGAGGGAGAGCAGGAGGCTTCTCGCCCTTCATCTAGTTCTCAGCAGCGTCGTAGCGGAGTTGGGTATGCACCACCAGCAGTGTAATTTTCTTACTTTGTACACCTCGGGGTATGCCCCGGGTAGTTGTTGTAGTTGTGTTTGGTTACTGTTGAGAAACGGCTATGTATATTTCATGTAAATATTTGTGAGATGGAAATCTTAAATATATTTGAGCAGTTTCCTTTATTTTTCTACAGACTTGTGAATGGTATCCCTTGCGAGGCTTCGGCCCAGTCGCGGGAGGCGGAGTCAGATCAGGCTCGTTATTAGATTAACGGGTTTGATCGACAAGAACCATTACAGTTGGTGTCAGAGCAAGGTCTGTGTGAATATAAAGGAATCGAAAATTTACATAGCCTTTCCTCTACTTTAGCCCACTGCTAGTAGTTGACTCTGGTTTCTGTATTGATTTGTTGTGTGTTGTGTGGTCGGAATGATATTTGTGTAGGATCAGAAATGGCAGACGGGAGAGATTGGGGAGGTGGTGGAGAGCCAGGAGAGGATGCTACTCAGCGGATGATAGAAAGAATATGGGAAAGTCTCATAGAGATCCGTACTAGATTGGATCATCAGGCACCAGCACAGCCAGCAGCAGTAGTACCATCGCCAGTGGAGGAGGCAGTACCAGTGGCACCACCCCCCACCACCACCAGTAGTTGAGGTACCACCTGTTATACCTGTACCTCCCGGAGTACCAGTGTGGATAGTCAGTGTGGAGGAGCCTACATCACTAGTGGAGAGATTTTTGCGGTTGCAGCCACCCACATATTTAGGAGGCCCAAATCCCGACACAACAGAGCATTGGGTGCATGAAATAGAGAGAGTTTTTGTTATTATGAGGTGTTCGCAAGCTGATAGGGTGATGTTAGCTGCCTATCAGTTGCGTGGATTTGCACAGGAATGGTGGAGACTGAAGATGCAGACGATATTTGTAGGAAGGACAGAGGATAGCATCACTTGGCCAGAGTTTCTGGCAATTTTCAATGATACTTTCTTCCCAGTTCAGATACAGTAGGCTAAGAGGGAGCAGTTCCGGACGTTACAGTAAGGGAACTTGTCAGTGCTAGAATATCAGATGAGGTTCATGGCGTTGAGTAGATATGCTCCATATGTGGTTACTGATAGCACTATGATTGTGGAGTATTTTATTCGAGGATTGTGACCACAGCTTCAGGATGCAGCGATCCCTTTGATGTGCAGAACAGTGGAAGAAGCAGTGCAGAGAGCAGCAATTCTGGAGAGGACTGTGCATGCTAGGCAGTTTGGAGGAGCAGGGACAGGTAGTTTTCAGCTTCCGCAGCAGTCTACAGGTATTAGCAAGGGTAAGGCACCCTCTGGAGCATCATCATCATCAGGGTTTGCAAAGTGGGGTGGTAAAATAAAGAAGATGTTCAGAGGATGAGGAGGTGGCAGACAGCAGGGTTTTCAGCGGGGTTTTCAGTAGGGCCGAGGTGTTGGGCCAACACCGGAGGAGTCGCAGCAGAGTAAAGCAGGACAGCCTACAGCTTTTCCAGGTTTTCGGTGTTATAATTGTGGGCAGCCGAGACATTTAGCTAGAAATTGTCCACTTCCTCAGGAATACAGTTATGGCAGAGGGACTCAGCAGCAGCAGCCAGTCCAGCAGCCAGTAGAGTGAGGCAGAGGTGCACCATACCAGAGAGGGGGACAGGGTCGAGTGATGGCAGTCACCAGAGCTCAGGCGGAGGCATCCAATCTCATTGAAGGTATATTACCTCTTTTTGATTTTTCTGCTAGAGTTTTGATTGATCCGGGTGCTTCTTATTCGTTTATTTCCGAAGATTTTCTGGATAGCATGGTACATCCCCTAGAAGAAAGGCAGTGTGAGTTGCTAGTGGAGGTTCCCTCAGGAGGATTAATGCTTACATCATGCTTCTTAGATGAGGTTCCGATAGTAATTCAGAAGAACCAATTGTTAGCAAGATTGTATGCTTTGTCATTGAAGGATTATGATGTGATTTTGGGGATGGATTGGTTAGAAGCCAATGGGGCATTGGTAGATTGTAGAAAGAAGAGAGTCCGATTTTGCAAGCCTGGTGAAGCAGTGTTTGAATTTCAAGGTATGCCCTTCTATACTCCTAAGTTTATTATTTCTGCACTTAGGGCTAGAAGGTTGATTAATGCGGGGTGTGCAGCGTACCTTGCTTCAGTTAGTTTAGTTGAGTCTAGTAAGTATGTAGATTCAGTGTCGTTAGTTAGAGAATTTACAGATGTGTTTCCAGAAGATTTGCTAGGATTGGCTCCACACGGGGAGGTGGATTTTATAGTTCAGTTGTAGCCAGGCAGTATACCGATTTCAAAGGCACCTTATAGAATGGCACCAGCAAAGTTGAAGGAATTAAAGAAGCAATTGCAGGAATTGTTAGAGAAAGGCTTCATCAGACCCAGTCATTCACCGTGGGGAGCACCAGTGTTATTCGTCAAAAAGAAAGATGGCAGTCTGAGGATGTGCATTGATTACAGGCAATTGAACAAGGTCACAATTAAAAAAAAATATCCACTCCCTAGGATAGATGATTTGTTTGATCAACTCCAGTCGGCCAAGGTATTTTCCAAGATTGATTTGAGGTCAGGATATCATCAGCTAAGAATTAAGGAAGAAGACATAGACAAGACAACTTTTAGGACCAGATATGGGCACTACGAGTTTGTTGTTATGCCATTTGATGAACAGGATATTTCACCCGTATCTGGATCAGTTTATAGTGTTTTTATTGATGATATTCTGGTATATTCAGCGTTAGAGGAGGAGCATACAGCACACTTGAGAACTACATTACAGACTTTGAGAGATCACCAGTTATATGCCAAGTTTAGCAAATGTGAGTTCTGGCTGAAAGAGATTCAGTTTCTGCGTCATGTAATATCAGGTGCAAGTGTTGCAGTTGATCCAGCCAAAGTAGAGGTAGTGATGAAATGGGAAGAACCGAAGACAGTGATGAAATTTTAAAATTGAGGAAAATTGCTACTATCTGTTTGGTAGAACTGACATAATTTTTAAAATTTGTGTAGACCTGTTTGGTAGACACTTTTCACTATTTTATTTTTTATAGTGAAAGTGACAAACATATTTCAAAAGGAGTTTTGTACCATTTATGAAAGTGACAAACAAAAGTGACAAACATATTTCAAAAGAAGTTTTGTACCATTTATGAAAGTGACAAACATATTTCTTCATACAAACTATTAATGCAAATGTATTACTTGAATGTACGTGTCCCAAACTTCATCAGTGGCAACAAATGTATTCAACAGAGGGTTGAAAACAAAACTACTTACATTTAATATATTCTTGATGACAACATAATCATTTTTTATCACCTGGACTCTAGCTTTCAAATGTTTGATAGTCACATTTAGTCCAAATCTACTGTTAAACTCTATTTGCATTGTTTCCCATTCTTCAGTTTCCAACTAGTTGATGCCCTTTTTTCCAGCACGATGGTCTTCTACCAATAATTTAGTTGGGTATGTTAATCATGTTTCATCCCACTTCAACCTTTCATTAAGACCACTTGCAGAAGATGCTTATGTTTCAGACATCTTGAATTCATAAAATAGACATGTTGAATTCAACATAACATACTTCCTGAATTCATAAAATAGGCATGTTGATTTTATTCAAAGATTCACAAATTAGCATGGTAATAATTTGCTACAGTGTGGCTTTTTATAGAGAGGGGGAACATCATTCTACAGTATGTGTATATCAACATGGAAAGGGTGGGAGGGGTCTTCTCTGCGTATATCGCGATAGAGAGAGGGACGCTGCCAGTGGAGAGCACCTAGTGGAGGGGTGTAGCCTTCCAGTTGCAGGGGAATAGGGAGCTTCGGACAAGGGGATGTCTGTAGCAAGGGGGGTTCCGACGGCAGAGCACTACTGGCACAGGGGGGGGCTTCCGGGGAGAAAGGGGGTTGGAGGGCCTTCGGAGGCAGAGTGTCGCTGGCGCAGGGAAGGGGGGCTACTTTCGGGGATGAGGGGAGGGGAATTTCTGTTGACAGATGTAGGGTAGGGGGGAGGGGGCTTCCGGGATGTCTGTGACAAGGAGGGTGTTAGAATGTGGAGCCCGAACTCTGAAGCATATCTCCATAAGGGGGCAGCGCCCCTTGCGGGGGTCTCCGGGGGCAGCGCCCCCGGAAGCTAAATTTTGACTAAGTGTTGCAGGCGGGTTCAGCATTCGACTGCCACAGCCGAAGTCAGAAATGAAGCAGTCGATTGAATGATTCGACTCATGTAGTCGAATGCCAGATGTGAATGATTCGACTCATGCAGTCGAATGTCAGCATGAAGGATTCGACTCATGCAGTCGAATGTCAAATGTGGAGGATTCGACTCATGTAGTCGAATGTCGTTCTGAGGCGATTCAGAGACAGGACCCTTTTGCCCTTGTGTGACTCGATTGTGGCGCCCTTTCCTCCTAGTATATAAAGGGGGGTTTTGTCCTCTTTGTATATAAGAAAAGAGTGTTTTCTTGCAGAAGAAGTATTGAAAGCTGCTGTGGCCGTGGACGTAGGAAGGCTTCTTGCCTCCGAACCACGTAAAATCTGGTGTTCCTGTGTTCTTCTTCCTACCTCCTTCTATCTCTCTCTCGTATCTACGAGTGGGTAGTGTGAGAGAGTTGTTGCTGGTCTGTAACATTGTCTCCCAACAGAGGGGGGGGGGATTTTCAAGGATGAGGGGGGTGGCTTTGGGTATGTCTGCGGCAGGGAAAGGGCGGGGTCCAGAGATGAAGCGAAGTGGGGGGCATTCGGGGACCGGGGGAGGGGGGGTTCCGACTGCAGAGTGACGTTGGCATGGGGGGGGGTGATTTTCGTCGACATACGCAGGGCAAGGGGGAGGGGGCTTTTGGGGACTAGGTGTGTGGGGGGGGGGGAGGTGGCTTTCGAAAATAGAGGAAGAAAACTTACCTTATTGGAGAGAAGGCCACCCCGCAATGAAGAAGACGAGACGAACGTGGAAGACGCATGCGATCTTAGAAAAAATTGCTCGATACATGTTTTTGTCTCGGGAGAGATTTAAATGGGGTAGAATTTCTTCCCCAAAATAAGAAACAGCTTATCAAACGTGGTCTTTGTGGTTGTCTTTAAAAAAAAAAATTTGAAAAAAAGTTGATAAAAAAGTGCAACCAAACACCTTATAAGGGATAACATTTTAAAGTGTTAAGTTTATATTTCTGAGTCTAAACTTTTAATTTCTAAGCCCACTACAACTTGTTGCAGGTCTACAACCACTACTCTTTCTCGTCCACTATTACTTGCAGCTTGTAGTAACTCTAAATTTTTAAATGTCGATAAATGTTATTAAATTAAGAAAAATAGAATTTATTGAATAAATATGATTAATAGATTTAAATTTGAATAAATGATAAATAAATTAAAAAAAGGGAATTAAATCAAAATCCATTAAGCTAAATTAGTAGATGGGTTATACTAATGGTCCACACAAGAAGTAATGGGCCAAAAAGGCCAAGAGCCCATCTTTGTATGGGAGGTAATTAAGCTAAATTCGTATCAAAAAATAGTAATAAATAGAAAAGGGTAAGATAAAGACCAAAATGGGATGTAATTATCCTAAATAGGAGTCCTCATCCCATCCTAACTCATTGCCCACGAAATTAGACCTCTCTCATATCCTATTAAGTGGATAAATGTAAGAAAATATGGAGATAAAGATGGAAATTCGTAGCTAAGAGGAGAAGGAAGAGTTAGAAGAAAGTGACACTCTTAAACAACCTAATAGACCTCTAATTCATGTCTACCAAGCCTCATTTCGTTGCTGGAGCTTTGGAGAACGAAGAGAGGAGGCTGAGGACGAGGAGCAAGGAGAGGAAGGGCTTGGAGCAAGAGGATCTCACCTTCTACTTCGTCCAAAACCCTAGGATTTTTTTACAACGTGAAAAGGTAGGCAATCTCTCAAGCTTAACCTAATTAAACTCGACCCTAGGTAGACCTTGATCCCCTCTATCAAAGCCCTATTATTTCCCTAGTTTTTGTTGCTCCATGAGAGAGTATTAAATGCTCTAATCCTTGTCATCATCATGTACCTGAACCTGCTTGATTGCTTACAATCCATGAATGTCCTCGATGTCATGCCGTGAAATTATTCTCATAAATACTGCATGATGTTAGGCTTCAAATGAATCTATTTCCCCCAATTTTCATCATGTATCCGTTGCTAATTAAATTGAAATCCATGACTGTGCATGTTTTAGGTCGCCTAAAAGTAACCTAATTAAAGCATGCCCAATACTTGTCTATTTTCTAATTACTCATGCCTATTAATAGATCTACATGTCGACTTTTGTTTAAAACTTGTTTCATAATTTTTGAACTTGTATATGATTTATTACGAATTTTTAAATGGACCTGTATCATGCAGGACCGAACCTGAAAAGGGTTGTTTCCCCTTTCTGGGTTCGGGCTGCCCTTCTGAAATCGCGATGGCCCGACCCGTCGTGATATCAGAAGGGTCGCGATGGGCCGGACCGCCGTGTCATGAACGTGATGGGCCGAGCCGTCGTGGTTTCCGCCTAGACTGTAAACCCAACCCGGTTCAGCAGAACACGACCGGCGCCTGTGTCGCAACTTGAAACGCGATGGGTACCCCTGTCGCGATTTCAGGATTTTGGCCAGAACCCTAATTTGCTTGTATACCCCTATTTTATATGCCATTTAAACCATGTTTAACCCCTAATTGTGCACTGTTGTGAACAGTAGCGAACTATTCATTAAATATTAAGCATTTATTATATGAAACCCATTAATTAAAAGCTAAAGTGCACAACTATACTTGCTCTCATGATTTCTTTACACTTGCACACACTAAACATTAATATTTGCCGTGAGACCTTATTAAATTACCCAATAAATTATCTGGTAATTAAGTGTAATTATTCACTAAATCTCCCAATTATTTTAATAACGCTTGTCTTTATTTTATTCGTGTGTTTTGTACACCATTATCACATCCTTCTGCCTTCGAGCACTCGAAGCACAACAGACACTTGTTTTTACACACTTCTTTCTTGACATGGACCACCTCTCCATTGGGAATACTCCTAACAGGATCAGGGACTTCTTCTCAAGGCATCCGTAAGTTTCCTTGGCTTTGGCGGATGTCCATTGCCGATGAGCTGGTTGTACCCTTAAAACCCATTACACCCAAGGGATCAGCACGATCCAACGGCCTTAGTGTGTTCTTTCTTACCTTGGGATCACGCCGGACCTCTGGTCTGTGTTACAGCACGGCTAGTGGGCAGATGTGGCTTCTACCGGACTGCCGGCACACGACCTAGAGCTGTGCAGCTGTGATTATCGCCGTTTATCGTGGTTTTACGATTTTGACCTACCTCATCTACTATCCCTGTACTCTCATCTGTTCACATTCTCTCTACACTCTCATCTATTCGTCACTTACTCTCATCTATTCTTGATACTCTATTTGGCCATCCACTTGATTGACTAAGATAACAAACATGACTATGCTAGGCAACATTATAAATGGCCCGATCTGGTCCTGGGATGAGCGCCCGAAAGGCTGTTAACTCGCAGAGGTTTAATGATCTGGGTGTTTGGCATGCACCTAACGCATGAACTCGCAAGATTTGATCTATGGCAATCAATCGATCATTTATTATTAACTTGAACTCGTGGTTGATAGAATATCGACGAACACTTGCTATCGTGACTAGTGCACTGTTGTGCAACCTTACTTGCTATCTCGTTATATGGCCAATCCGTTATCATACTTGTGGTGTTATACTCTTATGAAAGTGCTATTATTTCATGTTATCATCGCTACCTTGACTATACATGACTGCTCTCTCTAGTTATCTTATTTTTTTAAGATGTTAATCACTTGAAGCATGCTTGTTTCACGAGATATTAAGTCCTATTGAGTGTTATCACTCACCCTGCGCTATTTGTTATATGTGTTTCAGGTGAGTCTGATGGAGACGACCATATTCGCGAGGAAGGGAATGAGAAGGATGCTCAAGAGTGACCCGTTTTCGACAACCACTGCTTATTAGTTAGTTAGTTAGTTAGTTAGTCGTCAATTAGTCAGTATGTAATAGTTTGGATTTTGAATAAAGTACTTTGGACCCTAGTTATAGCTCTGATTAGTGATTGTAATAGTTAGTTGATGAATCATTAATGTAGTTGGACCCCATTTTGCTTTATTCCAATGTTGTAAGGGTTGGATGTTTATTTATCGCTCTGTACTAGTTAAATAACTGTAATTCCACTCCGATATTCCACGTCGGGGCGTTACAGTTTTGTGGTATCAGAGCCTAGGTTGTTCTTAAGTATAGGATGATCTAGGTCTGACCTACCTTGACTTAGAGTCTAATTCCATACCTATGTGAGATATGGGTAGAACCAAGGGTAATAAGATAAAATCAACTCACACACGCACAAACTTAGTGCAACCTCAAAATCTTACATTAAAATTTTCTTTTGAAGGAACTTAAACATTAGCAATGGCAGTGGAGCGTGAACAACTCCGTGACATGCAGCAGACTATTCAGGAGCTCGCTCGAGCACTACTACAGGCTGTTGGAGCCGGTGGTAACCGTGGAGCGGGAGACTTACACAGAAATTTCCGCAACCTGAACCCGCCTCATTTCAGTGGGACCACTGATCCTGACGAGGTAGAAAACTGGATGAAGGAGATAGAATGCATCTTTCGCATCATGCAATGCGCGGATGGTGATAAATTATTACTAGCAACCTTTCAATTGGAAAGAGACGCTCGTGCGTGGTGGGAGTCTGTAGAGGCCACCAGGGCGGATGCACAATTTACTTGGGATAAATTCAAGGAGCATTTCAACTCCAAATACTTTTCTGAAAGAGTTCAAGAGAGGAAGGCCTCTAAATTTGCTACACTGAAGCAGAGGCACCTTACCGTCGCTGAATATGAAGCACAATTTTCCTGATTGGCACGCTATGCCAATCATCTTGTCAGCACCGAGAAAATGAAGGCGAGACGATTTCTCAATGGGCTCAAACCCTCTTATATCACCCAGCTTGCTCCATTAGACATCCAAGTCTATGCTGACATGGTCAAGAAGGCCCAACTGCTTGAGGATGCGACTGATCTGACTGATCGCATCAAGGGCAGGATCGTTAAGAAAGAACAAACACCGGGTTCATCAAGCCGACCCACCAACGGCAAGAAGCGGCCGTTCAGCATCACTGGAGGGCAGAATCAAGATAGGAAGCCCAAGATACCTACTCAAACACCAACAAGACCAACTGTGAGCATTGTGATAAACCTTGTAACACTGCCGCTGAATGCTGGAGGAAAGCAGGCGCTTGCCTACGCTGCGGAAATCGCAATCATCGCATTTCCGAGTGCCCTATACTGAAAGAGCAGGATAAAGAGAAACGCCTAACTGGGCAAAAGAAGCCTGGCCGACTTGAAGCTTTGCAGGAAGTGGAGACCACCGAGGAGGGCGGAGTCGTAGAAGGTACACTACCAGTCTTTTCTCAATCAACATTTGTATTATTTGATACTAGTGCTACACATTCATTCATATCACAAGCATTTGCTGATACCTTAAATGTTAAACCCCCATCCATGGGTTTTGAATTGCCTGTCACAACACCACTGGGAGAAAAAGCCCAACTGAACAATTATTTTCCATTAGCTGATGTGAAGATTGGTGAACTAAATCTTAGAGCTGATCTGATCTGTATGCCCATGGAGGGCTACGATGTCATATTGGGAGCCGATTGGCTGTGCACGTATGGGGCTATTGTAGACTATAGAAGAGGGAAAATCTCCTTTAGTGAATTCCCTAAGCTGACCTTTACGAGACGTAGACACAAGAGGCACTTGTCTCTTGTCTCTGCTATTAAGGCACATAACATGATAAGAAAGGGTTGTGTGGCATTTCTTGCCGCTATAGTAGTTGAAAAGAAGGCATCCAAGATATCAGACATACATATAGTACAAGAGTACCCCGACGTGTTCCCCGATGAGCTGTCAGGCATTCCACCTGAACGAGATGTGAACTTCTCAATTGATTTAACACCTGGAGCTGCACCAGTATCACGTCAGCCATATAGAATGTCTCCTGCATAATTGAAGGAATTAAAGGAACAATTGATGGAACTGCTAGAAAAGGGATTCATTAGACCAAGTATTTCTCCATGGGGAGCACCGGTGTTGTTTGTCAAGAAGAAGGATGGATCTATGAGATTATGTATCGACTACAGGCAGTTGAATCAGCTGACTATCAAGAACAAATACCCTCTGCCTCGTGTTGATGAATTGTTTGATCAAATATCAGGAGCCAAATACTTTTCTAAGATTGACCATAGATCGAGATATCATCAGATGATAATTAAGGATGCGGATATTTAAAAGACAACTTTCAGGAGTAGGTACGGTCATTATGAATTTGTAGTCATGCCTTTTGGACTAACCAATGCTCCTGCAGCTTTTATGCAACTGATGAACAACATCTATCGGCCCTACCTCGACAAATTCATCATGGTATTTATCGATGATATTCTTATATATTCCAAGACCAAGAGCATGAGGAGCATCTGAGGATCGCTCTGCAGATCTTGCGCGACAACAAACTCTACGCCAAATTGAGCAAGTGTGAATTCTGGCTCGAGGAGGTGTCATTTCTAGGCCATGTCATATCAAAGGAGGGTATCGATGTGGATCCTTCCAAGGTCAAAGCTGTCTTAAATTGGGAGAGACCGACCAATGTCATTGAGATCAGAAGCTTTCTTAGACTGGCTGGCTACTACATGTGGTTCATAAAAGACTTCTCCAAGATAGCTGTACCTCTTACTCGCCTTACGCGAAAAGAGAACCCCTATGTCTGGAGCAAGGAATGTGAGAAGAATTTTCAGACACTGAAGTAATGCTTGACTTCAGCACCTGTCCTCGCATTTCCAGTCGAGGGCGAAGGATTCTCGGTCTACACTGATGATTCTGGAATTGGTCTAGGCTGTGTGTTAATGCAGAATGAGAAGGTGATAGCTTATTCATCAAGGCAGTTGAAGCCTCATGAGGTCAATTACCCCATCCATGATTTAGAATTAGCTGCTGTAGTATTTGCACTTAAGATCTGGAGACATTATCTTTACGGGGAACAATTCATTGTCTATTCTGATCATAAGAGTTTAAAGTATCTATTTTCCCAGAAGGAACTCAATATGCAACAAAGAAGATGGCTGGAGTACCTGAAGGACTTTGATTTCAATATTCAATATCATCCTGGCAAAGGTAATGCAGTAGCTGATGCACTCAGTAGGAAGCCAGTAGCATCCTTATCTTGTTTAGTCATGGGTTAGATGCAACTATTAGAGCAATTTGCCAGTCTGGATTTAAATATTGAGCAGAGAAGTGATCAGGTGTTAGTGGCCAACCTTAGAGCTCAACCCGACATCTTTGTCGAGATCAGGGAGCAACAAGCTAATGATCCATTTCTAATTCGAGTCAAGGAAACCCTAGCGGACCAACCAGACTTCTCCATCAGTAGGTTGTTATTTCAAGGAAGGACTTGTGTACCTGACAATGAAGAGTTGAAAAGGAAACTGATGGACAAAGCCAACAAGACTAAGTATATGATTCACCCAGGCGCAACCAAGATGTACCAAGACATGAAAATGTCATTTTGGTGGCCCAACATGAAGCGTAAGGTGGCTAAGCATGCCGCGCACTGCCTCACATGTCAGTAGGTAAAAGTAGAACACAGACGTCCTGTGGGAGTACTCAGACCCCTGGGCATACCTTAATGGAAATGGGAGAGTATTGGCATGGATTTCATCATAGGATTACCCCGAACTCGTGGTGGACTTGATGCCATTTGGGTCATTGTGGACCGATTGACCAAGTCCGCACATTTTCTAGCAATCAAAAGTACCTGGAGTGTGGATGTACTTGCAGCCTTGTATGTAAAAGAAATCGTGTGATTACATGGAGTTCTCATGTCCATAGTCTCAGATCGTGACCCCAGATTCACCTCTAGATTCTGGAAGGGACTTTAGACTACGTTAGGTACAAAATTTTAGCACAACATTTCACCCACAGACAGATGGGCAGACAGAAAGAACAAATCAAATTGTGGAAGACATGCTACGAGCATGTGCCATAGACTTTGAAGGGTATTGGAATGAACAATTATCACTGATAGAATTCGCCTACAATAACAACTACCAGGCCAGTATTAAGATGGCACCATTTGAAGCTTTGTATGGTAGAAGCTGTAGATCGCTAGTCTACTAGAATGAGGTCGGTGAGCAGCAATGGCTGGGACCTGACATGGTACAGAACACCAGCAGAGATATATAGGTCATTAAGGACAAGATTAAAATAGCTCAGTCCAGGCAGAAGAGCTATGCAGACAAGAGGAGAAGGGATCTAGAATTTCAAACCAGAGATCATGTATTGCTCAAGGTATCCCCAACCCGAGGATTTCAAAGGTTTGGGATGAAAGGTAAATTAAGGCCAAGATTGATAGGTCCATTTGAAGTATTGGAAAGAGTTGGCGAGGTAGCGTATCGTCTAGCATTACCACCGTACACAATATCTTTCATGTATCAATGCTAAGGAAGTATGTGTATGATCCATCACATGTAATCAGCTACGGCAATATAATTCTAAACAAAGATATGGCCTATGAAGAGAAGCCTATGAGAATCTTGGACAAGAAGATATAGAAGCTTCGGAACCGACCTATATCTGTGGTAAAGATACTTTGGAGAAATCATGAAGTTGAAGAAGCCACATGGGAACCCGAAGCAACAATGCGACAGAATTACTCGGAGCTATTCAGTAAGTCATTCTTCCTCTTACGATCATATGAATTTGGGGACCAAATTCTTTTTAAGAGGGGGAGGATGTAGCAACTCTAAATTTTTAAATGTCGATAAATATTATTAAATTAAGAAAAATAGAATTTAATTGAATAAATATGATAAATAGATTTAAATTAGAATAAATGATGAATAAATTGAAAAAAAGGAATTAAATCAAAACCCATTAATCTAAATTAGTAGATGGGTTATACTAATGGTCCACATAAGAAGTAATGGGCCAAAAAGGCCAAGAGCCCATCTTTGGATGGGAGGTAATTAAGCTAAATTCATACCAAAAAATAGTAATAAATAGTCGGTTCAATTTGAAAAAAAAAAAGGAACCAAACCAAATTGAAAAAGAAAAACTAATTTAGTTCAATTTCCAAACTTTGTCAATCGAACCAAATTGATTAAACTGAATTACAATAATAGACCTTTCATTTATGTATATATATCAAGTTTGTTGAATATATATGTAAAAATATGTATTTATGGAAGGTAATATGTTCAGTAGTATTTAATATTTTATTTTAGATTTGATTTGATAGTGATTTATTAGAGAAATATATGGTTAAAATCTTATTTGAGACTAATGGACTCTAAAAGTCCATTTATTCTCAGGTTAAATCAAACCATACCGAATCAAACTGAAGTGTGGAAAGCCTTAAGAGACATTGGTGTTAAGTGGTTAACTAAATTTTTCAATAAAATTTTTGAAGGAACGAAGAATGCCATAAAAATGGAGAAAAAGTGTCGTGGTTCCTTTCTATAAAAATAAAAGGAGACATTTAAAAATGTAATAATTACTGTAAAATTAAGTTTATGAGCCACACTATGAAACTTTGGGAAAGAATAATTGAGAAACGAATGCGATGTATGACTTCTGTATCAGAAAATCAATTTGGTTTTATGCCAAGTAGATCTACTACAAAACTATTTTCTTATTATGGCAGTTAATGGAGAAGTATAGAGAGATGAGATTTATATATGATTTTTCTTGATTTGGAGAAGACATATGATCGACTACCGAGAGATTTGATTTGGTGGACATTAACAAAGAATGGAGTTTCTTAAGGATATGTTGACTTGATTCAAGATATATACGAGGGTGCCACTACTAGTGTGAGAACTATTACTGGAGAGACATGTGAATTTTCGGTCACAGTAGGTTGGCATCAATGTTCTGCTCTAAGCTCGTATCTCTTTGCTCTTGTTATAGATGAGGTAAGTAAGCAATTGCATGATGATATCTCTTGGTGTATGTTGTTTGCAGATGATATTATTTTAATTGATGAGAGTATTGATGGTTTAAATGCTAAGCTAGAAAGTTGGAGGCATGCCTTGAAATCTAAGGTTTTAAAATCAGTAGGAGTAAGTCAGAGTTTATGCATTGTAATTATAATAATAAGAGGGTGTTACATGAAGATATGATTCAAATTGATGGACAAGACATTCCTAAGAGTAGTAGCTTTTGATACTTAAGGTCTATCATCCAAAAGAATGGGGATTTATGATGATGTGGTACACAAGATTAAGGCAGGTTGGCAAAAATAGAGAAGTGCACTCGAAGTCCTCTGCGATCGTCGCATACCAATGAAACTTAAAGGAAAGTTTTATAGAACGGCAGTGAGACCTGTTTTATTATATGGTACTGAGTATTGGATAGTGCAAAAGGAATACATTAACAAAATATGTGTGGTGGAAAAGAGGATGTTGAGATGGATGTTTGGCAAGACTAAAAAAGATAAGATTAGGAATGAGCGCTTCCGTGAGGACTTGTAGATAACTCCAATTGATAGAAAAATGAGAAAAAATAGATTTAGATAGTTTGGACACGTGCACCGTTGTCCTAACTCGGTGCCGGTTAAAAGATATGATAAAATCTTAGTGGATACCAGTAAAAAAGCTAGGAGAAGTCTTAAAATGAGATGGTGCGATGTTATTAGGAAAGACTTGAACTTTTTGAGTTTAAACACGACTATAGCACTTGATAGAAATTTTTGACGGAAAAAAATTCATGTAGCCGACCCCAGTTAATGAGATAAAGCTATGATGATGACGATGATTTCAGCGGACTTTGATTATTTTGGTTCAGGTTAGCTCTAGATTTAATTTAGTTTGACTTTTAAAATCTTTCCTAAACCAAATCAAACCAAACCAAAGTAAACCATGAACACTCCTACCTCATATGGTAGAAGAGATTATTAAATTTATATCTGAAACTATTCATAAATTTAATAATAAATATATTTATAAATATATAAATTTATTCTAATTATATAAATGTCGACGCATCTAAATTTTTTATTTTATTTCTATTTCTTTTTTTTTTAATTTTTTCGACTCAAAATGGAAATAGATGTAGAAATAGAAACACCTTTTATTATTTCCATATTTGACTCCACAATTTTTTATAAAAAAAGAAGCAAAAATATCTATTTTCAATTCTAACTGTCGTATCACTGCGGCAATTGCATTTGAGAAATGCTTTGCGTTCGGGCCCCACCCCCAGGCAGCGCCTTATGGGGGAGCGCCAGTCGGGCAGCCGGCCGCCCGGACAATAAGCATTTCTCATTGCATTTATGCTTTCGCAAGTGGATTGAGTAATTTCTCAAATCAAGAAAGAAAAGCATCGCGCCTAGGGCTGTTCATAATTCGGTTCAAACCGAAAAACCGAATCGAACCGGCCAATTCGATTCGGTTCGGTTTCAGAAGTGCCACGGTTCAGTTCGATTTTGCACAGTGAAACCGAATGAACCAAAAATATATAATAAATATATTTTAATAATAAATATAACATATAGGCGTGCTTCTTCCTTTGGGGCGGCCCTAGGTTCGAAACCCAGGACTGCCCTCGCGCGTGTAATTTAGGTTTTTGTTTTGTTTTCGGTTCAGTCCGAACCGAATATGTTCGGTTCGATTCAGTTTGAACAAAATTTCGGTTCGATTCGGTTTTCTCCAAAAAGAGATCTAAACCGAAACGAACCGAACCGTGAACAGCTCTAACCGCACCCACCCCCGCACCGTCTCATTGGTGTCGCGCACAGCCTGCATGCGCGTTGAGACGTACAGGACTTCGCCAGCGCGTCCACAGCTCAAGCGAATCGCAATAAATGTCGTTTCTGCGGCGGCGCTGCGCTGGATACCATATAATCTCCCGCGGCCACAAAAACACGGGTTTGTTTACTCCATTAACGCTTCCCAGATTAGTTAATCCACCATCATTATCCTTAATTATTGGCGGCTCCCAAAGCGCTCAGGTCCTCCCGCGGCGGACGGTCCTGATGGGTCTCCCCGCGGTGGCGGAAAGCGCCCATCACCCCGACCTCCCGCCCCCCAACCAGTCCACCATAGGCAGCCCATCTGCGGGGCCCACCCGTCTGGGTGGGGTCCCCGCCCGTCCAACTGTTGCCTCCATCCCCACGAGGGAACCCCTCCCACGCGGGCCACGCCAGCCACCTTCATCGCTTCCCCCCTCCTCGCCCGTACCCATCTCTCTCTCTCTCTCTCTCTCTCTACACCTGCCATTACTCTTCTCCTCCCACCATCTTCGCCTTCCCTCCTCTCCTATATTCCCTCTCTCGTTCTCGCTCTATCCATTCATCTATCGGTATCTATCTGTTTGTCCAGTTTATTCTTGGGTGCCCGGCATTACTGCTCGCCTCCCACCTTCTTCCCACACCGGCTGCTCACCAAACCCCGTTCTGCAACCGGAGGAGGGTGGAAAGCTCCCTTCTTTTCTCATTTATTTCTTCTGGGTCTCCAGATTTTGCTGCCTCCTGGGCGCAAAGGAGTTTCCTTTTTGTCTCTTTTATAGAGAGGAGCGGGTAGGCGGGGAGGGGAGGGGTTGTGTTAGGGTTCGGCCTGCGAGAGGAGGGTTCCCCCTTTGGGCGGCGGATTGTTGTTCTTCTGGGATTGGCCCGATTGGGGTTCAGCTTTCGTGCGAGGGGTGGGTTGTGAGCCGATGGGGGCGGCGGGGAGGGTGGAGTGGGAGGGGAACGGTGGAGGTGGGAAGGAGGCGGAGGGTGAGGAGAAGGGGCTCCTCGATGGGGTGGGCAGCGTGCTGGACTTCGACATGTTGTGCGCCACCGTGGCTATGCAGACGCAGGGATTCTCGGTGGAGAAGAGGGGGAAAGGGGGCATGGTGGCGGTGGAGGAGGAAGAAGAGGAGGCAGGGGAGGTCGGAGGGGTGCAGCGGATGTGGGAAGGGGGCGTTCTGGATTGCTTCCAGGATCACCGCATCGCAATCGAGGCCACGTGGTCTCTCTCTCTCTCTCTCTCTCTTCCCTTTATTTCTCTCCCATGTTTTTCCAAGAGTCTTCGCACATCCCGTTTGGTATATATTAGATAATACCTACAAGTGTCATTTTCCTTCAAAGTCTTTTGACGCGAGTAAATACCTGGACTTTTTTTTCTTTTATATTTTTAGTTGGTTTTTACTTCTCGTCTTCGGAAATAAGTCTAGGAATAAGAAGCTGTAAAATTTTAAAATCTTTGATTTCATTCAAAATTTCATTTTGTTCTCTTCGTTTAAACGTGCGAATTCATAGGCTTATTTGTTTCTAAGTATCAGGTCCTATTTGAAATGGGACTTATATTTCCTATTTCAGGTGATGCGTACAATTTTTTCTAATTAATGGCCTTTTTGTTGCAGTTTACCGTGTTATAGGTTCGGGAAGAACATGGGAAGAGCGAACCTTGGGTCTTGCTTCCTTCAGGTGACTGTGCTGTTCCATGTAACAATTCAATGATTTTTGTCGTTCTTCTTGTCCTTTCCCTTTTTCGTGTTTAATAAAGTTTTCAGAGCATATTCTTCTTTAAAATTCCTTAGCATATTCTTCTCTGAGAATGAGAGAACGGAGGGGACATTTAATAAACGTGACATGCCTTTAGTATCTCCTTGTTTTAATGCTTTGCCGTTATGGCAATTTTGCCTTATGAAGATGGTTCAGGGGTGAAAAATCCTTTTTACTACTTGCACTTACGATTGTCCTTCCTTGGGAAGAAGCTTATGGTGGCTTTGAGATTGCAATAATTTTAGGAAAGGAGGAAAAATAACCCTTTTTGTAGGAGGTGCAAGATTGTTTTCATTTGTTGGAGGAATTGCTATGTATGGGTGTTTCTAATTCGGTCATGATAAATGTTCAATTAGTGCCGACCTTGGCTTGAAGTGAACAATTATGAGCAGGATTTTAGGAGTTTATGTTGAAAGAGATATCACGCACTCTGCAGGCATGTGGCTTGATCCAATGAATTGAACTGACACTTATCCCCATCTAACTTGTCAACCATAACTGCTGATGGCAGGGCAAGTGGCTGGCATACTTTTATGTTACATGTTAACACCAACAAGTAAAATGCTTAATTGAGTCTGTGGGAGCATCTTTGCCAGAGAAAGGGAAGAGTCTATCTCATCTTTAACTGTGCAATAAAGTTTCCCATGTTTCTAGATAAGTTTTAATCATCTAAAATCATTCAAGTTGTCCATATGAATGTTTGTCAGTTTCTTCAACACAGTTTCATCTTTATTAACTGCAAATTAATTGGAATTGTCATAGACTTCATTGCCATTAAGATGATGAATCTCTAGGGATATATCCTCGGGTTGATCAGCCAAGGATCCAGTAGGATTGCTGATCCCAGTGTGGGGTCGGCCAATCCAGATGTCATCGCCCATATCCCATATTCTAATTCATCAATTATGTCCCTCTGATTAGCAAGTTATTAGAACATGTAGTTTTCCGCTAGGACGCAGATGGAACATTGAAATGGGGCAGAAGGGACAAGAATACCTTCACTCAACACCTCTTCTACCCAGGTGGTTGCAGCGGGTGAGACTACATCTTCCTCACTGGTGAGCAGCTCGGCGGCTACTTCAATTGACATGTTCCATTAGACCATTGGGAAGCTTCTGTAGCCAGATTTATTCAACTGTCATCTTGCTTTCTGTTGTTAGTGTTGTACAGAATATTTCTTCTATAGCCCCAATTATTCATGCCTTCATGAAAAGGCATCCATTATGCCTTTTGCAGCACTTTGAAAGTAGTTGATAAGAGACGTTATTTCAGATCGGTTGATGTCTAGGTGTGTTCTATAGAAGGTTGCAACTGAATATGATACTGACACTATGTTCTTTGGCGAATCTGATAGCGCAAAAGTTACAAGTATGAATTTTCAGCTTGAATATGTAAGCTGTCGGTGTCGCCATTTGCTAGCCAAACACTTATCTACTTGTTGGGTATGCTTGAATTGGGAATGTTGATTGGTTTATTAGTTTGCTACAAGATTTGGATGGTTGGTGGATATATTTGATTGAAAGCATCCATAGATACAAGCTCTGAGCACTGTTAATAGAACCAGTAGGTGCTGGGGAACTTTTTAGGAAACATGTTAGTGATACAGAAACAATTCATTTCAGGAACACTTGGGAACCAATGGAAGACAAGGGGTTGAAATGCCTTTGTTCTTGGATCATACGGTGGAAGAATAAGGAAGAAAGGGGAAGGTGGAAGCAGAGGGTCTCATGCCCCTGCAATGTGGTAGCACCATGCTGTGCCAGAGAAGATGATAACAGCATTTCGCTGTTGGCAAGTATGACTATGGTTCATGCAGCATGAGGTGTTTATGACGAATGTGCCATCTTTACCATTAGTAAATGTGAAACGTTGTGGATACACCATAGCAGTTAACTTTCATCCATGGAAAGCAAATATTCCCCTAAAATTTTCTTATTCTTGTTAGTTTAATAATTTCTGACAGAAATACCCCTATTGTCATGAGTGCTCAACCCAAGGACAAATGGGTCATTCCTGTCATGGGATGTTTAACCAAAGGGCAAATATGGTACTTCCTCTCATGGGTTAGTTTAACTCATGGTTAAATGGATGGGGAGTAACTCTACATCACGGTGATGTCATGTCCGCAATATTTCACAATTATGAATGATATTTTTGGCAAAATTTTAATAAAGATGGCAAATTTGACATTTTTCTTCTAAGAATGGATTGTATGCAAAAAAAACCCATTGCAAACATATCCATCCCTGAGGATGGGGGAGTTGGATAGGCACTTTTATATAATAATTTATCCCTTCTTTTTATTTTTCTGAAGGTTTTTTCTTGCTTTCATTTCTTAGGTTGGCAACTATGGTATAATTTACTATCGATATAATAATGCTTGTCCGCAAGATCACAATTTCAATTCTGCTCCTGATCAAGCATTAGATGCCCGATGGAGGGTTCTGAGTTAAATGCTCATCCTTGAACTCATGTGGCAACACAGCCCAGTTTTTTACCAGACTGCCACAGATCTCTGAGGATGCATATGACCTTGAGATAGGATGTGGTCATTTATGATGCTAGATGGCTCTGGATTGTGTTTCCCCTGGGCATCAGAGGAACTCTCTATAATGATCGAGCACAGCTACCATTTTCCTATCCCCTTGATGAGCTGACAATAAATCCTGCTTCTCACGATGACTTTGAAGAGAGTGCACAAGTCCTCTATTGAGGATCTGCGCTATCCCCTTCCTACCGGTCCATCAATCAATCCTAGGCACCTTTTTTCTGGCATTCTATCTTTCTTACAAAGAGTATGGTTAAGATATGTCCCATTTTTCTGGGTGGAGTGAATCAGTAGACTGATAACATGTGACATTTTGCACTCTCCTGGTGACCACCTTTTCTGTTCTAAGAGGTCTCATTTCTAGTATTTCAATATGCTTTGAGATTGGTGTCTTTTTAGAGTCCAACCCTGCATTATGGTTTGTTCCTTTTGATTCCTGTTTGGAAGTAGATTACTAGATGTGACAATTCCTCTAGTGTGTAACTTGTCGTTTAGCCTATAAGGTGGATCAACACCTCTGTTTAGCCTAGAGCTGACAATTCCATATGCCAAAAGGGCTGTCAATGTGCACAATCCACAGCTTGTGTATCTTCCGGTCTTGTCACTGGAAAGTGTGGACCTTTTGTTCAGACTTGTCACCGGAAAGTGGGTCCAATTCCTGGGACTGACTTGAGGTCAGTTCACGCTCATGCTTACATCCTAAGCCCGACATTCCTGATAGGCGTTTGAAGATAAGCCACACACATGTGCAAAATGCTGTCTATGGAAATGAAGTAAATTTAGTGTTAGAAAATGTAACATTTTCAAAACTTGAGTGAAATGAAATGGAATCTTGATGTTGCCTTCAAAAAAAAAATTCAAAAGTGGTAGGAAAGCTTGAGAACTTTATCTTTGGCTTGCCTGTTAGAGCAGGCTCACTGACTTAAACTTCAAAATGTAGGCTTGGACTTAGGTCTGGGCTTGGGGTCAGTCCAGGGCAGGCCTGGCCCATAGACAGCATGCCATACGTTTGCCTTTACCCTGTTTGATTTTTTTTTAATCTTAAAGCATTGTACAAATATTTACTTGGATGCCCTTGCTGCTTAGTTCCCAGCTGTTTATGAGTAGAAGTTGTTATGCTTGAGCTATCAAAAACTAGAAGTGCAAGGGTTTGAGACAACTTTGCAGGGGCTTTGGTTAACTGGATATGATAATATACCTACAAGCATGCCACCAGGTACAATGATTAAAGCAGGGCAAAGTAAAATCATCTATATATACTTGGAAGCCTCAATCTACATGGGTAAGGGGTAAAATCACTACCTCCCCTAAATAGTTGGAAGGCTAAATCTACATGGGAAGAGGTAAAATGGAAATGCATCACAGTGGCAATTCATTCATAACTTTTGTGGTTCTTGATTCATTGCAGGACAGCAATAATACACATCTGTTGGCCAATACTCTTCTTGATTAGTCTGATATGTTTTCAGTGAAGAGGCTCATTGGTTTTGAAACTGCTTGAGTGGCTGTATAAACACATCTAATAATATGGCTTGGATTAAGTTTCAAAACCGGATTGGGAACTAGAACTTATATATATATGGTACTCAATTATTTATATTAAATAATTATTAATAAATGTTTTAAAATGTAAAGAGTAGTCATTCAATTATTTATATTAAATAAGAAATATTAATGAATGCTTACAATGTGAAAAAGAAGAAAAAATGTAAGAGTATGGTTGTGGGTCTAAGCCAGTCCATAGATCCTAAACAGTTTCAAAGCCAGTTCATGACCTGCTTAGGTCAGTTTAGGCTTATTTGAAGCAACATGTTACTTGTTTATTTAAAATCTGCTGTTTCAATCCTGGAACCAGCAAAACTAGGCTGGCAGTCATTCAATCTGGTTCACCTGGTTGCTGTCTAAATAGATGTTTTTATGCTGTTGGCCTGGATCAGACAGTATCTACCACTGAACTGGGAAACTTGACTTTCAGATGTTAAAGCATGGTTCCTCAGATCACTTTTGATGCAGGAGCAGACCTGAGCCTTTTGCGGTGCAGGGGCCCATCAGGTTATTGGGTTGACAGTGAATTTTGGGACAGGGCCTACATGTTTTTGGGTGCAGTAGTATGTATTTGGGTTTATTAGTGGTCTTTTGTATTTTCTTATGTATTTTCTGTTTGAGTCCTTAGTTCGCATGTGGTCCATAGGCCTCAGGTTTGTGCCCACTATGGAGGCCTCAGGGTTACCTCTCCCTTCATAAGGAAATTTTATCCATTAGGGTTTCACATGATGGATGAATAGAAATTGGAAAAGTTTGAGAGTGCCCTTGGGATTTGGGAGCACCACCGCACCTTCTTCTCCCCCCTCTGTTCTCTCTCTATTGGGCTCCCTCTGAGAGGGAGACCCAGCCTGGCTACCACCACGAGGCACCCAGCCCACTGACGCTACTGACCACCAGGCCACTGCTGCTCTGCCCACGCCGCTGCTGCTCCGCCCACGCCGCTGCTCTACTTTGCCTCATTCTCTCATGGGGCAGTCGTTTCCCTACGAGAGGGAGGTCGGTCCAGCGCCGATATCGAGCCCCACCACCGCTGCTGCTGTAAGCTGTACCCTCCCTCCCTCTCTGCAAATAGCTCCCTCTCTCTCATCTCTCTTGTTGCATCTGTCTCTCTCTCTCTCTCTCCCTCTTGAACCTCTCTCTCATTGTTCTCTTTCTCTTACTCTCGGATCTCTCCCTCCCCCTTTGGATCTCTGTCTCTTGTTGCCCCTCCCTCCTCTTTCTCTTCCCCTCGTCCATACAGCTCGAGCCGGTGTCCGGCATCATCCCAGTCGTGGCACTTTGGACCAAGAACCCTATGCACCCTCCGCAGCAGCCTGAACTGCTGCTCGCAGGCCAGCATCACCATCGGACGGCTGTGATCTTCCCACGGGCGAGTCTCTATGCAGCTTGGGTCCTGCCAGGCCCATTGCGGTCTCCAGTGTGCGTGGAGAGGTAGTCAACGACCCTGCCACAGTAAATGTTTGGGGGCTCACCAAGCCCAACGGTGCTGGCTTTTTGCTGACCCAGTCAAGCAACCCCAATGAGTTGCCCAGCTAGCTTTGTGTGCAGTCAAGACCCACTCAAGCCCAGTCCAGTGAGTCGGCAGTGACATTGTCCCTCATGAGCTTTGTTTTAGCTTATTGTTAAGCATTGTGAAATTGCTTTCTGTTAAGCTGCACATAATTTTTCGGGTGATCTTTTGCCTTGAAGCTCCAGAATATAAGCTAGAGTTAGTTGCTCTGTAAGATCGAAATGCGTTCCTAGTTTTTAATGTTTATTACTTCATTATAGCTATTGATAATGGGACTTTCTTAACCATATATTTATCCTGTCTCTGCAGGGGACTGTTTATTTCTTCTTTATGGTCACTATTCTGTTCAATGTCATTGCTTTTAGCATCTCCATGCAACGTTGTTTCCTGTACTTGGCAGTTGCTTTCACCATCTTGGCAGCAATATATCTTGGTTACTTCCGGGGACGAATCAGAAAGCAGTTTAATATAAGGGTACACTTCTTTCTACTTAATGTTAAGTTATTGACCAATGGGATTTACTTTTTCCTATTGTTGCTGATTAACTTCCAAGAAAATTGCATTGTACTTTCAGATTGTTTTGTTCCTCTTTAGTGCCAATTAATCTTCACTTTTTGTTACTCGCTCTCTTTATTCTAATACTTGCATCTTCATGTATTGGGGTTTCTGCTGTTATTACCTGTAGGATAAGTCAGTTGGGGGTTTCAATCAATCTTCTGCTGCTCCTGATATCCAAGCATTGATGAGATCATATGTAACCACATATTTTTGTGCTCATTGCAGGGTAGCAACTCTGCTTTAGATGATTGTCTGAACCACCTCCTTTGCCCTTGCTGTACATTATGCCAGGTAGGTACTCAGGACTATTAATGAAGTTCATGCAGGTTGTCAATGTTAGTTGCTTTACTTTTTGCAATATTAATCAGGTTTTTTTGCTTGCTTAGAAAAAGTGATTAGCAGCATATTGACCATGCAATTATTTTAATTAAGCAGGAATCCAGAACATTGGAGATGAACTATGTGCAAGACGGTGTATGGCATGGCCGTGGTGACACAATTTGCATCGGTAGTTTTGGTGAAGGAAACAAGCCATTCACAGAACTGTGCCCACCTTCTTTGATCCCAACCCAATCTCCCGAGTTACACAACATGGGAAAAGCAGCAAATAACATTCAGCACTCCTGGAGTGCAGAAACAAGCCATTCGACACCTTTGGTCCCAGCAAATTAATAACTCATGATGGTGTCATGATCTTACGATCTGAGCTCAAGATATCTCACCTGGGGAAATTATCTGCTTATTGGTTTCTTAACGGGCATGGAAATGCAGAATCTGCCTAATATGGGTAATTAAACTCATGAGAGGAGGCCAGTCCCAAATCTGCAGAACATGCTGCCAAGCAGATGCTGAACATATGAAAAGAGCTAGCCAAGGTGGGTGCAACTGTGCGAGGACCCGATTGAAACTGTAAGGTATGTATTTTAATCCAGGCCAAAATGACCCAGGTGTCCTATGTATTAGCACGAGGTGGGTTTTCAGGGATGCCAAGGTGTTTGTATTATGCAAGGAGGCAGGGTTTAATTTACCAACTGTCTCCTCTTTAATTGCGAGGGATTGGAAACTGTTTTAAGATCAGCAGTTGAGATCCTGGGGCGACTCATGGCTTGATAGCTTTCTAGTGACCATGCCATTAGGTTCATTGTTTATCCAACATGCATCCAAGTGTTGTACCACATGGGGTTATCAACATGCAGATTCCAGTTGGTTTCATTGACCTCCACGTTTGAGGGGTCTGAGCATGTCAATCCCTCCATGGGAAACCCCATTCAAGTAGTTTTACAGAGATTCCCTGCAGGTGATCTATTGATCATTATCTCTGGCAATCAGTGCCATGGTAGTCTGTCCTGTGAGTTCAAACTTACCTCCCCCCATGTTGTTGAAACCACATGATATGTTCTCCGGATCTGCTCCTACTGTGGCTCCTGAAACTTGTGTAAAAACGGATGGCCATCGACAAGTGGTATTTAACATTTTTCTCATTTAAGCTTGATGTCCAACAAAGGCTTTCCTTCTCCTCAAAACAAACCTCACGAGTCACTTGGAGATCCTTAACCATGAAAGTAGTGCATCTGGTAAAGCTGCGAATTGGTCCCGAGGAGTATCCTGATAATTGAGTCATGAAACACCTTGCATCCATGAAATCTGTGGCAAAAAAATTATATCAACTTGTTAAGCCTCTTTAAAGATGTTAATTCCACCTTCCTTTAGACATCGTAATCTAAAATATTTTTTGTAAACCCGATTTTTATTGTCTGTTTTCGGTATCTGGAAGGTTGGACATTTTTTGCCATTTTCAAAACTCGACATAGAACGTTGGATATAATCTTTAAACAGCCAATCTTTTAAGAGTCGAACATGACGTGCGTTTGAGAAAGAATGTGAAATATAAATTTCAAATCGTATAGAAAAAAGAGAATTTAAACTCGATACTCCGCACCCTCGAGAAACATTAAGTTTAAATTTCTCGCCTTAATTGTTTTGGATATCATAATTATATGCCAGGTGAATTTGACAAGAAAAGCATTGAAAAGATGTGGCACCATGGTATTCCTTTTCATTCTCTGACCCTTTTTAGACCATCCAAGTTGTTATGCAAGGCCCATTTTGTTTCTTTCGGTCCACTACCTTAGCCCACACCTTTGGGTTGGCAACTAAACTTTGCTAAAAGTAATAAAATTTAAAAGTTTGGCAAACATGTGGTTGCAAAGGGTATGCTCGACTGACCTGCTTCTGTAATGTCAGTTACAATTAATTTCTTATAATATCTCTTTTGTATTAAGCGATAAAATTTACAAAGTAATTTCTATTTAAGAGTTTTGTCAAAAGTGTGTTTTACAGTGGGATTGAGTTTAGTGTGAGATTTTGAAGCTTCAAGGTCCAAAGCATAGGTATAACCCTCACAAAACCCATTGGCCAGGTATCTTCACATAAGTAAATACTTGTTACAACTAGATAAGTAAATACTTGCTATGATTCAGAGCTTGCATGATATTGTCTGCAACATTCAGTCGCTACAATTCGAGGAAATCTTTCTCTTATATAATATGATGAGTCTTTTCTTTTCCCCGAAACTTCCAATGTGGGATTAAAAGAGGATTCAAGAAAACCAACAAAGAACAAAAGGTGCCATAAAAGTCTTGACATTCGTAATAAGACTCTTAATAATGATTTTACAGTATTATATGTCACCAGCTTTTGATGAACCATGAGTTTTAACAAATAGTTTTCAGATAGATACCATGTCTTCTGGCGAGATTAGCCTGACAAAAAAAGGACATTACTCGTACGCTTTAGGAGATTATATGTATGTCACAGCTAGTAGGTTAAATTAGGGCAGAGGGATTTGCCACCCAAAATCGTCTCGTGGGGTTAGCACGAGTGCGCAGGGAGGGATTGTTGAGGTAAACCAGGTAATGGAGAAGACCCATACCCTTATCTCTGTAAGGAGATGTTGCTCCATTTGTCTTCTCTTTTGTATGATACACACATACACATTATATATATATATATATATGTTGGGGTACAGCGGTGCGGCCCCGCCGTATCTCAACTGCTGCCGTTGGATGAGGATCCAATGGTAGTAAAAAAAAAAAACAGCACGCGTGAAGCACGTGCAGTGTCTACTGCCATTGGATCTCCATCCAGCACTGGGGTGCGGCCGGGCCGCACCGCCACACCCCAGCAATTCTTATATATCTATACCTATATATAAGAAGTCACACTTCATATTTTCGTCCAGTTCATCTATTATTCAGGCCGGTTCATTCGTCCTTTGGTTGTCCCTTTTCATTACCCTTTGTTTCATTTATGTGCTTAACGCATCTTTCTATAGTCTCGTTAAAAGAAATAGAGAAACAGTTGCACAAGTCTCAGCCCACAACTCGTCCGAAAAGAATTTTAGAAGACGCTAATAACATGCCCCGAACGGCAACTAGATCTCCTCCTCCCATTCCCCCCCCCCCTCCGCTTCGTCCTCAAGAGCACATTAGAAAACTATAACAATAGAAAATCATGTCCACCAATTAGACAAAGAACTCATCTTGGCAATCATCCTGTCGTCTGGTGCCATCATCTTGATCGTGTTAGCGTTATTTGTTGCGTAGTTTTATAGGAGAAATCACTGAAGACATGCTGCGAGTGGAGTGCAGAGCATAGGTATCTCTCTTTGAGCTTCTCTTGTTCTGACGATATAAACATTATGAGAAATTCATTCACCTACTCCTCCAAAATTCCACATCTATGATAACAGATGCCACCAAAGTTTTGAACTTTGGCCCAATTTTGAGTAAATTCAATTTACTCAAGGCAACAACCAAGAAGAGATCTGTATCTGTTATTGGTCATGCACGTTTGGAAGCTGCCACCGACAATCTCAACGAAAGCGACATCAATCGGGAGGGTGAGTATGGTTGCGTATGTCTATAAAGCACTTATGGATCGATGATCGTGTTGTTGCTGTAAAGAAACTGGAAAATGGTGGGCAAGAATGTGAAAGAAAATTTGAGGTACAACCAACTTTAATTCAGAATGTTATAATTATTGCTCACTAAGCATTTTAGCATCTTGTGCTGCTAGTTTAATTACCTTGCTGGTGTATATTTGTGCATTTGAACTATATAGAACGAGATGGATTTGTTATGTAAGATTAATCCGACATCCCAAAATGTGATTTCCCTCCCTTTTAGGTCACTCAATTAATGGACAATGTAAAAGTAAGACACGACTCTAATTATCGTCTTTTGGCCCCAAACTAGCTTGCTGCTAGACATGAAGTTATGGGGCCCGCAGTTGTTCGATCTTTTGATCCGTACGCATGTCCAGGCGAGGAAGCTGAGGGAGGCTAGCGAGGCCTTCAAGGTGCTTCAGAAGAGTGGTACTTATCCATTTCAATTGATGTGTGTAATGGCCTTCTTGCTGGGTTGGTTCGCGCTGGTTGGGTGGATATGGCTTAGGAGATATATGGAGAGGTTGCACGGGTTGGAAGTGATTTGCATGTCTATACAGTTGAAACCAGGGATTTGAGGCAAATCGAAGATGGTGAAGAAGAAAACAACTAAAAGCATAGTACCGTAAATGAGAGAAAGGTGAGAGATATGGGAGAGGAAATAGTGGCTGCTATGATAGTCATAGGCCAGCCCTTATGCTCTGTATATTGTGGTATTTACACAGGGGTTTGTTACATGAGTGCATGCCTTATCCCGCTTGATTTCACCAGGAGTGTCAGAGCACAAGAAAACAGAAAGGGGAATATTCTCGGGCCTTCTATGGTTACAGCAAAAATAACCCATGACAAATACAACCTAATATATACCTTAAATATCATGGTCAATGCCTTAATTATGTAAGGATAGAAAACTTGGGCAAGCCGAATCCTTTTCTATCAGAAATGGAACAAAAGAGGAATTTTTCCTGACATGGTCACACTTATAATACCTTGATTGATGCACATGGTCACCAAGGGCTTCTCGATCAAGCTATGGACCTCCTTAGTTTGATGTCGAAGAAGGGACTGAGGCCCAACATCATTGCTTACAATGCAATATGGAATGGTCTCTATAAGAACCAGAGGTATCACTAAGCAAAAGAGTTGCTAAACAAAATCTTGGTTGCTAGAGTGCTACCAAACAGTTCGTCTTATAACATCTTAGTCAGTCGATATTGCAGAAGGGAAAACACAGATGAAGCTACTAAACTTTATAATCAAATGCTAAGCCAAGGTGTTGTTCCTGATTTGCTTACCTTTAGTTCTCTCATTTGGTTGTTATATTTTTTTGTAAAAATTAAATATACACTACAAGAAATCCTAGCTCTGCCTACAAAAGTTGCTTACGATTCAGTATATTCGTAGGCTATTCGTATGGATAGACATATTTATGCTTACAGATTATACGTGTTGTAAGCATATGCTCTAAACTTTGTTCTTGAACTTTTAAGATATGCCTATCCCTATGGCGTAATATCGTAAGCATATAACATTATTAATATGCTTACGGAGTTTGATACAGTAAATATATAATAAAATATTTTTTTAACATTGGGCGCCCATTCAACTTTGGCCTCCCGCGCGTCGATTGAAGGGAAAAAAAAACCCTCCTTCCCCTTGCCTCCACTCTCCTCCTTCCCATTGCAGCGGCGATACGGTAGCAGCGGCGAAAGGGCAAACAGTGGCGTCGTCGGCAGGCAGCTCCGGGCTTCGCCCTCGCGAAGGCTAGGGCTTGACATCATCGCCGATCGTGCGAATGCATTGCCGCCATGTCCGGGCTTCATCGTCTCCGTCTCTGACCACCATCACCCATTACAGCCTCCATCTCACTGCTTCCTCTGCTGGTATTCCCCTCTCTCCCTTGATTTTGGCAGCAGCACGTAGAGGATTCCCTCCTCAACATCACCTCCAACGACGCCTCCCACCTCCTTTACCTCTCCAACGTCGCCGTCTCCACCTGCAAGACCGTCGCCTCAGGCCACCAGGTTCTCCAGTCCGCCAACTACGTCGTCTGTGTTTGCCTGGGCAAGGACCCGCAGCCCATGCTCATGGCCCTCGACACTAGCAATGACGCTACCTGGCTCCCCTGCCCTGCCTGTGCTGGATGCCCCCCGTCCTCCGCCATCTTCTACTCCACCAAGTCCTCCTCCTTCACCCCCGTCCCCTGCAGCGACGCCCGCTGCAACCAAGTTGCCCCTTCTCATCCCTTCCTCTCACCTCACATGTTTTCGTTTCTTCCCTCAAGGATTTGGCGCTAATAGGTGGTGTGCACCATTAATGTTGGCTGCAGGTGCCGAACCCATCGTGCCAGGGGACCAACTGCTCCTTCAACATGACATAGGGCAGTTCCGCCTTCCACACTGTGCTATCCCGTGACACCCTCCACATCGCCGACAACATCTTCCCGGTATACACCTTCGGGTGCCTGCAGAAGGTGATGGGCAGCTCGGTGTCACCGCAGGGGCTTCTGGGGCTCGGCTGGGGACCAACGTCGCTGCTGTCACAGACCCAGGACAGGTACCGCTCTACCTTCTCCTATGCCTCCCCAACTTCCGCTCCCTCAACTTCTTTGGCTCCCTCTGGCTCGGCCCTGCCAGGCAGTCCATCCACATTAAGACCACCCCGCTTCTTCAAGAATATTAAGTAAAATAGAACAACAACAAAATCATAGCAGAAAGAGTTCATGGGGTTATAGAGGGTACTTTTGAAAGTAAACTTTTCGCCAATTCTAACATTCATTTGATGAGTTATGATGGCTTTTGCTTGCATCTCACACCAGCGGCAAAAGGTGGCCTCGGGAGACAAAACATTGGCGTGGCTGAGATGAAGTCGACATGGCGCAATTTACTGCCCCAATTGAGGTGGAGAAATGGCAATGCGGATGTGCACTTAAACATGAAAGTACCTCTTGATTGAAGCACTCAAACTGTTGTTCTTCTGCTCCTCAGCCACGGCCTTCTTGAATAAAAGGGGTCGTCTAAGGTAGACCCGCACTCGTAGGCCCTGGAACACTCTCGACGTCTCCCTTTTGAGGAGGAAAACATCACAATAGAGTGTTAGGTGTTGAAGAGTTTTCAATATGGGTCTATCTGTCTTCCATCTTAATGCATATAAGATTGATTGTCAGTTGCTTCATGCTCCCTGCTATATTCATTAGGCATGCAGATGTACATTTTTGTTAAAATGAAAGTATAAAGCCATTTTGAGACCACAATTACCATATGAATTGATAACTACATTATTCCCAGGAGCACTGGAGCAGCCAAGGTGTGTGACTTGCCTTTTAAGTTGTCATTGAGCACTGGAAATTACAGTAGCAATTTAGAATTGAATATTTTGGCATTTGATTCCATAAAATGGCGCAATCAATTATGAATAAGGGTACAGTTTAATGGAGACTGATCTTGTTCTTTTTTCTTGTCCAAATACAAAAGTAAGCATGTGCAAAGTTTGATCATAGTTTCTATCCACGATCCAAAAATGGTGCGATGATTATTTTCTTATTACAGTACTGCCTCTTTCTGCTCTGATTTTGTTGCTGTTCTAATTTACTTAATATTCTGTCTAAATTGATCACTAATGTTTAGAGGTGTTAATGACATGCCACTTGATTTGAACTTCCAACATGAAAATGGCTGAAAGAAAACCAAAATAGACTAATTGGTCCAGAAGAATTGAACAAATATAGGACCAAGTCTTCCCTTAGACATGATTGTTCTCTGCTACACAGTTGATCATTATTCTCATCACAACCTTTTTTTGTCAATACTTACTGTGTTAAGGCTTACAACTTATTCATTTGGTAAGAAAATATTTGGATTATGATTTTTGTCATTTTTGTACAGCCATGTATAGACTACATGAGTTATTACTTTTCAATTGGATACGATATATTTTCTTGTCTTTTTCTGCTCACGCTCATCTCAAAACATCACAGAAAGTGGAAAATTTCTGCAAGATGAATGAATGACATTGATATGTGGATATCAAGTGCATGCAGTTGCCAGAATGGTACATCTGCAATTTTAATTCTAAGAGTCTACCTGTAGGGTGATCAATTTGCTCTATACCAAATTATGACTGTTCTCTGCTATCATTATGTCAGAGTTCTTTTTTTTTTTAATTAGAACAAGATCTGTATTGTTCTCAAGTCTCATGATTATTGGCTAGCATGCATTCGATCCTTGTCAATGATCACGAGGACAAGACATTTTGTGTTTTTTTTTTCCTACCTTCTCAAAAATTTTGCAGCTCCCTCCTCGACGTCATCTCACTGGGAGAATGGGTTGAACTGAGATCTCGCAGGCCTGCACATTCCCTGTGGTAGGATCCCCAAGGTGGGTTTGACCTTTGAGCTCCCATCAGAATTCCACAAACTTGGTCTGCACTACCAAGGTGAGTTCAACCTAAAAATCCCAAAAAATACAAGTATTCTCATATTGACCTAATGCTTAGGGAAAAATTTTGAACTTTTTTCTGATTTCATGTAGGTTGCACATTTGTACTTTTTGTACATGTGCTTTCATTCAATAACTTTTACTGATTCCTAGTTTTTTTTCAGATCAAATTCCGGCCACCCCTGATGCTTTATTTTCCAACATAGAGGAGGCATATATTGAGAATATTGATGATTGTCTGGTAGATAATCTCCCCTTTATTGTTTTCGACTGCTTGTTTCCTCTGTGGCTATCCTGAAAAGATTGACATATGCTTGTTTCCTCTGTGGTGCATAATTGAGAGTTCATAGTTAGTGCAAATACGTTATTAACATTCATTCCCTTAGGACGAGACTATGCAGCAGTTCCAACAAAAAAACAAAAGAGATCCATCCAAAGTACTGTCCTAGATTTGGACTCACATCAACATAATTCCCATCTAAAAAAACAATCTTATTTTCATTACCCCTGACTTCCCAAAAAATTTTGAACTATGGACTTGGGTTATGTCACGTCCTAATAAAATCATCTATTTATCGGGAGTGACAGAAAATCACACGGAAAAGACACTATATCCATTCAACTCTTAGATAGCCTCATAAGTGTCTTATTACAAAAGTTTCCTCATTCAGATCTCACGAGGAATAAGTCAAAAGAAACTTATTACATCACATTTACTAATTACAACGCTATAGAAAAGTAACGTAGATAGCTTCTTGTAGATTCATGGTTCACTCAGCACTCTTTCCCCCTTAATCATTCGTTCCATCTGGATTACCTGAAAAATAGAATTCTGTGAGCTAACTAGCTCAGTAGGATTCAAGTCTATAATCAAGGAGATCAAGATACAAAGTAAGTGACAAGGAATTATACATGTAATCATGCTTTTACATGCCAAATTGAGATTGCTATACGACACTAGATAGCAAAGTTATGAACATTGAACTCAAGATTCAAGGATTCATAGTAACATTCACGAACTGTATTGAACTCATATGAACACACAATAAAATGAAATGATGACCAATCAAACACTTAATGATGCTATGCCAAACATCCACTCATCCTTTATCGTTCCGCGCGGCCACTTAAACGAATTTGGGTGCTCCTCCCAGGACTAGACTAGCCCTTATTTGCCAAGCATAATTCTTAAATTGAGTCCAAGACTCTCAATTTGTCATCACACACTCTTACCTTTGTAATGAATCAATGAAATACAAAGGTTTTACTCATAATCACTCAAGGTTTACATACAAGGAACAAGGAACTTGATTTCGACATTGATTTCTCGAATTGACAATCTCACGAAGACAATTAAGTTCGGAACTTGTAGTAATAACTCAAGGTGACAAGAAGGTTAACTTGACTAATTTAAATAGGTGTTTTGGTAGTAAAATCCATAATATAAAGGTAGACTAACAAGTAGGACAAAGGGGTATGATTTTTAGGAAAGAACGGAGTCAAAATAATGCTAGAAACAAGGTTCAGTCAAGACTGTCGATAGGCCTTGGTCTGCTGTTGACAGGGGCTGCACTACCAGAGCTGGGTTTTCAGTTCTGAGTGCATATGTCGACAGCAAGCCAGGGCCTGTCGACAGGTACACTCAGTCTGAAGTTTCTGGGTTCTGGCTAGAGGTTCCTGTCGACAGGCAGACCTTCGTCTGTCGACAGGGGCTGTGTAAACTGTCTGAAAGCTATTCCATTCAACCTCCAATGGTTCTATAAAGTTGCTCTAATGTTCCTAACATGATTTGGACCCTAAACAAGTGTGATTTCACATGTATTACTCATTGAAACATGATCAGAAAAGAAAGATCATGGAGCATAGTTTGCAAAGATGTTTTTAGCAAGAGGTTAACTCGAAGAAGATAATGGAAAGTACTCTTTCAAGAACTACTTTCTCTTTACTATTCTCAGCTGAACATATATCAAAGGTTAACACTTGAGAGTTTTATGATCTCTCAACGAATCAGGCCAACTAAGATTAGAAAAACATTAAGGTTCTATCTATCCTATATAATGAAATCAACACTCTACATTGGGTCGAATTGATCAAGACAACAACATATAGTTACTTGTGACTTGAGGATCAACTAGAACATGGTGTAATGTTGATTTCCTAACATGAACATACCTTCTAAACTTTGAAATTATCATGACTAATAACATGACTTCTCAAATTTGACAATAATCTGAGTTTCTCAAATCTGAAGAATAACAAGCTAAGGTATGCATGCTATTTGTCAATATGTCAAGGAAAGGTAGTAGAAGAACCAAGAAGGATTAAGAAAAGAATCCTACCTGTTTGAAGTGAGGGTGAGATCCTTAACTCAGAAATCCACAGAAATTATAGAAAGACAATTGCACACTTGATCGTAGATTATCCTCAATAGTTGCTCCAATGGTCAGGTGACACCCAGAACAACAGTTGCAGCTACTCCAAGTAGAGTTGGTAGCTCAACTCAGTGGTATAGCAAAGAAGTGATCTCAATAGTAAGGCACACACACACACCAGCAAGAATGAAAGAGAAAGAGAGAAAAAGTAGTTTCCCCCCGTAATGGCTTCTTCACAACATTAAGCACTCAAAAACCTCTCAGCATGAGGTTACCCAACGTAGAAGTAGCAGCATAGCAGTGGCACTGGTGAAGGAAAACTAGCTACGATGGTTGGGGATGGGTTTTTATAAACCTAAGTTAATTGCATGCACAAGGACACGTAGGGGGACATGTGTTGAGGTAAAAATCACATTTTACCTCCTTCAAACACCTAGCACATGCATGCTTAGAGAGTTACACATGGTAACTGAGGTGTTAACCATGTCTCCCTTGAGTGCTGGCCTCACCAGAAGCCTCCACTTAGCCCACTGAAATTTACCCAGAAAAACCCATTACGTAAATCCCCAATAATTCAACTGGCCATTTGTTCTTTAAATAAACCCATCCAAACCATATCTGATTGCATTGAAATTTTACCATAGACTAATATGATAGTTTTACTAATTATGGTGATTTTAATTAATTTTTAGATTTTATTTTACACTAGGTAAAAATCACCCGAAAAATGGTCGCGTCGACTGTACCCTGAAATCCGTACGTCGAAAAATTCAGATAATTGCATATTTAATTTCTCCACTTTTTTTCTGGAAATTATGATGTTCTCAGATTTTTATTTCGATGTCATTTTCCAATATCGCACTGTGGAGGCACGCACTTTGAGGTGCGACACTGGGATAATGTTCATTACCACTAATTAAGTCTATCATCCAATTATCACAATTTATTAATAACCCTAAGGTATTTTAACCAAATTACTTCTATTTTCTTAATATTTTAAATTTTTGGAGCGTTACAACTCTCCCCTACTAAAAAAAAATTTGGTCCTCCAAATTTAATAACATAAAGATCATTATACTAACCTGAAAATAATTCTGGATATCTTGTCTTGATGGTATCTTCTAGTTCCCATGTGGCCTCCTCTTGTCCTTGCCTGTTCCATTGGATCTTCAATAAGGGAACTTCCTTGTTTCGAAGTTGCTTGATTTTTCGATCAAGGATCTGCACCAGTCTTTCCTCATATGCCAGATTTTCTTGTATCTCCAAATTTTGGTATTCGATGATATGTTCCGGATCATACACATATTTCCTCAACATTGACACATGGAAAATATCATGTACGTTAGATAACTGAGGTGGAAGTGCCAGTTGGTACGTCATTTCCCCAACTCTTTTCAGTATTTCAAACGGTCCAATATATCTTGGACTCAATTTTCCCTTAATACCAAATCTTTTGATTCCTCTCCGGTGATACTTTAAGGAACACATGCTCTCCTGATTGAAATTCCAGATCCCTTCTTCTTTGATCTGCATAGCTTTTCTGTCGGTCTTGAGCAGCTTTCATCCGATCTCGTACTAACTTAATAGTTTCTGTTGTTTCCTGAATCATTTGGGTCCAAGAATATGTGATTCTTTCAATTCTACCCAACACAATGGTGATCTGCATTGCCTGCCATACAAAGCTTCAAATGGTGCCATTTGAATAGTAGACTGGTAACTATTATTGTAAGCAAATTCCATTATTGCTAAATGAGTATTCCAGTCGTTTCCAAACTCCAATATGCAAGCACGACACATATCTTCAATGATCTGATTTACTCGTTCTGTCTGTCCGTCGGTTTGAGGATGAAAAGCAGTACTAAACTTTAACTTAGTCCCCAATGCATCTTGTAATTCTCTCCAAAAGTGTGAAGTAAATCTTGCATCTCTGTCAGAAATTATGTCTTTTGGAATCCCATGCAATCGAACAATTTCTTTCATGTACAAGGCTGCTAGAATATTGACGGACCATCTTATTTTAATTGCCAAGAAATGAGCTGATTTAGTAAGGCGATCAATAATTACCCATATTGCATCAAATCCACTTCGTGTCTTGGGCAGTCCGACAATAAAATCCATACCGACACTATCCCATTTCCATTCCGGTACTTCAAGTGGTTTTAACTTTCCTGCTGGTTTCTGGTGTTCGGCTTTAACCTTCTGACAGTCAAACATTTTGCTACAAAGTCCACAATGTCCTTTTTCATGTTACACCACCAAAAATGCTTTTTCAGATCTTGATACATCTTGACAACTCCTGGATGAATCGTATAATGTGATCGATGAGCTTCTTCCAAGATTTGTTTCTTGATTTCAGGATTATCCGGTACACATAATCTGTCCCGAAACCAAAGATTTCCATGCTCATCTTCATTAAAATCAGATCTGAAAGCCAATTTTTCTCTAGTTTCTGTCAACATAGGATCATTGCTCTGTTGTTCTCTAATTTGCTTTAGCAAATCTGATTGCACTATCATGTTATTAATCACAACTCTTGCCTCCTGCAGCTCAGTCTTTAAACTCAATGTAGAAAACTCTTCTAACAACTTCCATTCCTTTACTTGCAATTGACATACCTTGGTTACAGATTTCTACTGAGTGCATCGGCTACAGTGTTGCCTTTCCATGGATGATATTCTATTTTGAAATCGTAGTCTTTGATATACTCCATCCATCTTCTTTGTCTCATATTCAATTCTTTCTGAGAGAACAAATATTTGAGACTCTTGTGGTCGGAGTACACTATAAATTGGTTGTCATACAAATAGTGTCTCCAGAGTTTAAGAGCAAAAACCACTGCGGCTAATTCCAAATCATGTACTGGGTAGTTCTTCTCATGAGTTTTTAATTTTCTAGAGGCATAAGCAATAACCCTTCCTTCCTGCATTAATACACATCCCAGTCCAATACTCGAGGCATCAGTATAAACTTCAAATATTTTTCCTTCTACCGGCAAGGCTAAAATTGGTGCGGTGGATAAACATTCCTTTAACAGCTGAAAGGCTTGTTCACAACTTTCACTCCATATAAATGCATTCCTTTTCTAGTTAGCTGTGTAAGTGGTGAAGCAATTCTAGAAAAATCCTTGACAAATCGCCGGTAGTAACTGGCCAAGCCTAGAAAGCTTCGTACTTCAGTAAGATTCTTAGGCTGCTCCCATTTCTGTATAGTTTCTACTTTTGATGAGTCCACTGATAATCCTTCTTCAGAAATGATATGTCCTAGGAACATTACTTGTTTCAACCAAAACTCACATTTACTGAACTTCGCATATAATTTGTGATCCCATAATAATTGTAAAGTAATTCGCAAATGCTCTTCATGCTCTTCTATACTCTTAGAGTAGATCATATATCATCTATAAACACAACCACAAATTGATCTAAATAAGATCTGAACACATCATTCATCAAGCGCATAAATGCCGCAGGTGCATTTGTCAATCCGAATGGCATTACCACAAATTCGTAGTGTCCATACCGTGTTCTAAAAGCCGTTTTATGGATATCCTGCTCCTGAATTCTTAGTTGGTGGTATCCAGATTTTAAATCAATCTTGGAGAAATAATGAGCTCCAGACAGTTGATCAAATAGATCATCAATTCTTGGAAGTGGGTACTTGTTCTTTATAGTCAATTGATTCAACTGTGGTAATCTATGCATAATCTCATAGATCCATCTTTCTTCTTCACAAATAATACTGGAGCACCCCAAGGTGAAGTACTTGGTCTAATAACCCTTTCTCTATCAATTCTAGTAACTGTTTCTTTAACTCTTTTAACTCTTCCATGGACATTCTGTATGGTGTTCTTGAAATTGGTGTAGCTCCCGGTACCAATTCAATTGAGAAATTTACTTCCCTGCTAGGTGGTAAACCAACAAGTTCTTCGGGAAATACATCAGGAAATTTCTTTACCACTGGAATATTTTCCAACCCTAAATATTCTGATTTATCACGGTTACAGAAACTAAGTATCCTTGACAACCTTTCTGTACCAATTTACATGCTTTCACCGCTGATATTATAGGTATTTTCCTTGTGCGAGGTTCATCAAAAATTATGGGAGTGATTTCCTTTCCTAGAAAGGTTACTTGTTTTAGTTGACAATCCAATTTGCATGATACTTAGATAGCCAATCAATCCCAAGGATCACATCATAATCCCACATTTCAAGGCAAATTAAATCTCCAGGCAAATTATGCTCCTTAACTATAATTTGACTATTGGGGTAATATTCCTTAAGTTTCTTACCCTCACTTAAAGGTGTTGCAACCTCAAGTTGCATGAGAAGTGGAACTGATTGCACTTCCAAAGACTTAGCAAACTCATAACTGATAAAAGAATGTGTTGCTCCTGAATCAAATAATACATATGCGGGTCTTGAGTTTACTAGTAATGTACCTTCTATCAGTCCACCATCCGGTGGAGTTTCTAATTCCACTCCCTGCACAGCTTGCAATCTACCTTGTTTGGCTCGAACATTTGGATTTGCTGGTGTATTCTTAACCATAGGACAATCCAGAATTCGGTGTTGAGTACTTCCACATTTCAGACATGCACCCAATCTACGCCAACAGTTTTCAGTCTTATGACCACTACGGTGACAATGCTTACATATATCTTTGTTTGCTATCGGAGCCTTTCCTGACTTCTTATTTGCTTGCTGAACTTTTGGGGCATTCCCCGACTCGAACTTCCTCTTACGGTCCGAAGATCCTTCCCCAGACTTTCCCCTGATCTTATCCACAGTATCATTAGCAGCTTCTAGTGCTAAGGCCCTTTTAACCATTTCTGAATATGAGGTAATCAAATGAGGAGTCAGCTGCATAATGAAAACGGGACGTAATCCATTCATAAATCTTTTGGCTTTCAATTTCTCTGTCGATATCAAATGAGGGGCATATCTTGACAATCGGGCAAATTGAGCTTCATATTCCGATACAGACATTCTGAGTTGTTTTAAATTAGCAAATTCATCAGCTTTTCTTTCTTGAACTACCTCAGAAAAATATTGATCATTAAACAGCTCCACAAATTCTTCCCAATCAACTTGCTTTGGATCTTCCAAAGTAGACTCCACAGTTTCCCACCATGCTCGTGCATCACGATCTAACTGAAATGTTGCTAAACGTATCTTCTCTTCTTCAGTACATCGGATCACATTAAAGATTCTTTCCATACCCTTCAACCAATTTTCTGCCTCGTCCGGTCGGTACTTCCTGCAAATCTCGGAGGATCCAAACTTCGAAAATCCTTAAAGAGACTTGCTCCATTGTGACTGTTACTCTTAGCTACTACATTCTCATTACTCGCGTCAAATCATGCATTGAACTCTCCATTCTTTTCCAGTTGGCATCACTTCCGTCCATGATAAAAGTAGATAAGGATCTGAAACATTCAATAGAACATACATTAATTTCACAATCCATCCACTAGCATTCATCACATATACATGTTGCAAATCCATAGAATGCACCACTTCATTCATTGATCAAATATTTACATCAAAATGTACATTCATGATTAGCAACTAAAACTAATACTGTCTTCTACTTCCCACCTTTCCACATTACAAAAACATACTCCTTAACCTCTCACTCCCCATACACTTGGGAGTTATATACATACAACCATCATTTATACAAAAGGAGAGGTTACAAAAGAAGGACATATTGCCTAAGTCCTTTCTAGTTTCGGGTCAGATCTATGACAACTTCAGCAGGTTACGGCTGCTGAACTTCATCAGCTCCGTGGTATAGCTCCCTTGCCGCATCCGTCATGGTCTCCCAATATTCCTCAAACTGGTGGAGCAACATGTCTTGCCCCAGCTTGAGATTGTCCAACCTACACATAACTTGGGTCATTACGTCCAGTGCAGCACCAGGATTTCCAGCAAAGAAGGCCCTGCCGTCAGATTTAATACTTCCTCTTTGATCTGCACGTGGGTTTCTCTCTGTGCTTGAGCATATTGTTCTAGGTCCTGACGTAGCATTTCCATGGCTGCTACCAACCTTTGCTGAGCACTCATGTCCATTCTGAAATAATTAATAGGTTAAGCATTTACATGATTAGAAAAATCATGCTAACTAATCCCATGTTTCTACCCCATCTCACTGATTTCCCTAGGTTTATCGAACTAAGGCTTTGATACCAATTAATCTGTCACGTCCTAATAAAATCATCTATTTATCGGGAGTGACAGAAAATCACATGGAAAAGACACTATATCCATTCAACTCTTAGATAGCCTCATAAGTGTCTTATTACAAAAGTTTCCTCATTCAGATCTCACGAGGAATAAGTCAAAAGAAACTTATTACATCACATTTACTAATTACAACGCCATAGAAAAGTAACGTAGATAGCTTCTTGTAGATTCATAGTTCACTCAGCACTCTTTCCCCCTTAATCATTCGTTCCATCTGGATTACCTGAAAAATAGAATTCTGTGAGCTAACTAGCTCAGTAGGATTCAAGTCTATAATCAAGGAGATCAAGATACAAAGTAAGTGACAAGGAATTATACATGTAATCATGCTTTTACATGCCAAACTGAGATTGCTATACGACACTAGATAGCAAAGTTATGGAACATTGAACTCAAGATTTAAGGATTCATAGTAACATTCACGAACTGTATTGAACTCATATGAACACACAATAAAATGAAATGATGACCAATCAAACACTTAATGATGCTATGCCAAACATCCACTCATCCTTTATCGTTCCGCGCGGCCACTTAAACGAATTTGGGTGCTCCTCCCAAGACTAGACTAGCCCTTATTTGCCAAGCATAATTCTTAAATTGAGTCCAAGACTCTCAATTTGTCATCACCACACTCTTACCTTTGTAATGAATCAATGAAATACAAAGGTTTTACTCATAATCACTCAAGGTTTACATATAAGGAACAAGGAACTTGATTTCGACATTGATTTCTCGAATTGACAATCTCACGAAGACAATTAAGTTCGGAACTTGTAGTAATAACTCAAGGTGACAAGAAGGTTAACTTGACTGATTTAAATAGGTGTTTTGGTAGTAAAATCCATAATATAAAGGTAGACTAACAAGTAGGACAAAGGGGTATGATTTTTAGGAAAGAACGGAGTCAAATAAGGCTAGAAACAAGGTAAGTCAAGACCTGTCGACAGGCCTTGGTCTGCTGTCGACAGGGGCTGCACTGCCAGAGCTGGTTTTTAGTTCTGAGTGCATATTTCGACAGCAAGCCAGGGCCTGTCGACAGGTACACTCAGTCTGAAGTTTCTGGGTTCTGGCTAGAGGTTCCTGTCGACAGGCAGACCTTCGTCTGTCGACAGGGGCTGTGTAAACTGTCTGAAAGCTATTCCATTCAACCTCCAATGGTTCTATAAAGTTGCTCTAATGTTCCTAACATGATTTGGACCTAAACAAGTGTGATTTCACATGTATTACTCATTGAAACATGATCAGAAGAGAAAGATCATGGAGCATAGTTTGCAAAGATGTTTTTAGCAAGAGGTTAACTCGAAGAAGATAATGGAAAGTACTCTTTCAAGAACTACTTTCTCTTTACTATTCTCAGCTGAACATATATCAAAGGTTAACACTTGAGAGTTTTATGATCTCTCAACGAATCAGGCCAACTAAGATTAGAAAAACTTAAGGTTTTATCTATCCTATATATGAATCAACAGTCTACATTTTTTTTTTTTTTTGGTTAGCGGTCCAGTGCATCCGCCACTGGATAACCCAGCGCTGCCCCGGATCGAACCCGGGCGAAGCGTCCCCCCAACCCACAATGTCCAACCCACCTACAGGCGGCGGACAGAAATCAACACTCTACATGGGTCGAATTGATCAAGACACAACATATAGTTACTTGTGACTTGAGGATCAACTAGAACATGTGTAATGTTGATTTCCTAACATGAACATACCTTCTAAACTTTGAAATTATCATGACTAATAACATGACTTCTCAAATTTGACAATAATCTGAGTTTCTCAAATCTGAAGAATAGCAAGCTAAGGTATGCATGCTATTTGTCAATATGTCAAGGAAAGGTAGTAGAACCAAGAGGATTAAGAAAAGAATCCTACCTGTTTGAAGTGAGGGTGAGATCCTTAACTCAGAAATCCACAGAAATTATAGAAAGACAATTGCACACTTGATCGTAGATTATCCTCAATAGTTTCTCCAATGCTCAGGTGACACCCAGAACAACAGTGCAGCTACTCCAAGTAGAGTTGGTAGCTCAAATCAGTGGTATAGCAAAAGTGATCTCAATAGTAAGGCACACACACACACACAGCAAGAATGAAGAGAAAGAGAGAAAAAGCAGTTTCCCCCGTAATGGCTTCTTCACAACATTAGCACTCAAAAACCTCTCAGCATGAGGTTACCCAACATAGAAGTAGCAGCATAGCAGTGGCACTGGTGAAGAAAACTAGCTACGATGGTTGGGGATGGGTTTTTATAAACCTAAGTTAATTGCATGCACAAGGACACGGAGGGGACATGTGTTGAGGTAAAAATCACATTTTACCTCCTTCAAACACCTAGCACATGCATGCTTAGAGAGTTACACATGGTAACTGAGGTGTTACCATGTCTCCCTTGGGTGTTGGCCTCACCAGAAGCCTCCACGTAGCCCACTGAAATTTACCCAGAAAAACCCATTACGTAAATCCCCAATAATTCAACTGGCCATTTGTTCTTTAAATAACCCATACAAACCATATCTGATTGCATTGAAATTTTGACCATAGACTAATATATAGTTTTACGAATTATGGTGATTTTCAATTAATTTTAGATTTTATTTACACTAGGTGAAAAATCACCCGAAAAATAGTCGCGTCGACTGTACCCTGAATTCGTACGTCGAAAAATTCAGATAATTACATATTTAATTTCTCCACATTTTCTGGAAATTATGATGTTTTCGGATTTTTATTTCGATGTCGTTTTCCAGTATCGCACTGTAGAGGCACGCACTTCGAGGTGCGACACTGGGATAATATTCATTACTAATAATTAAGTCTATCATCCAATTATCACAATTTATTAATAACCCTAAGATATTTTAACCAAATTACTTCTATTTTCTTAATATTTTAAATTTCTGGGGCGTTACAGGTTATGTTTCCGAAAGAAAATTAGGACTTGATCTTGACCCAATTAGAATGACATGCAGTACCATCTAGGAAAGTTCAGAGTCTTAGTCTGTTGCTTCATTGGTATCTTTATACTTTGGAATTAGGAGGCAATTTGTTACTTGTTTCTTGTGACACTTCAATATCAGAAATTACTAAAAATAAATTTTGTGTCACATTATATGTCAATTATGCTGGAAAATAATAACAAATTTCTCTTGTTTTTGGTTGTTGTTCAGTATATTCTTTACTTTTTTTTTTACACTGGGCTTATGATTTTTCTTGGCATCCCTAATAACTTTCTGATCTATCATGCAGAACTGTTATCCTTTTAACTCCAATCTGTTCAGGTGCCTTTGTTCATTCATTAATTTTCCATCGTTTCACCACCAATGTAACATCGTTTCACCACCAATCTGTGGGGTAATCTAATTTCCTCTTCTTTTATCTGAGCCCACGAGGTCTAGCTTTCTCTCTCTATTGATCTTCTATTTTCCTTTTGCAGTGGAAATAACACTCTACAATGCATCAGATCCTTTGAACTATGGGCACTAAGGGAGATGTTGCTGGTAGCAGCGGCAGGAGAAGCGGAGGTGGGGAAGGGAACAGACTTTTCAACTTCCTGATTTCATTGCTACCTCAGGAATTGAGAAAATACGTCAGGTAACAAATGGTAGTATGATTTACTAATTGTTATTATTTGGTGGGGTGGGTGTGGGTTCCTGTGTTTCTTGCTTCTTAGTGCTGAGCCATAAATCACTCTTAGATCTCTAAAGAATTTTTGTATAGGTTCATCATGATGCATTTTTCAAATATCAAACAAAGCCGAAATTGACCACCCATGGTGACCTTTACCGTGAAGGGAAAGAATTTGAGGTACTTTATGCAAAGCATGTTATGTTTGTTTAGTTATCTTCTGTGAAAAATTTAGAAGTCATTAGTGCCTTGCCGGTTTTCCTTTACTCTTTTGTTTTATGACAAGCATTCCTATCCTTCTCACTAAACTAAGAAACTGCCAGGAATTGCAAAATTTGTTTTTGTTGCAGCAACTGTCTCCGTCAATGCTATTTTTAATTCACTACTCCTGTAAATCATGCACGATAGGTTAAATTAAGGGAGATGAAGCCAAGAATGTTGTCCCAATAACTAAAGGAAGCCCTTGGTATGATGATGGTGCCCCTTCTCCATGGCTAATCAATATGCATGTCAGTTGCTTAGAGGCTATGTTGAGATCTCAAAAAGGTTCACAAAACTGGAACTGGTAGGGGGCAGTTCTGGTTCCGGTTCTTGTTCAACGTGGGGCCGGTCCCTTAGGTTAGTTTTATATTACATTTGTTAAAAAATGATCCAAAAAGTTTAAATATAATCTCAAAGTTTAAAACTCTAATCTTTATTTAATTTGTAATTTTCAACCTGAATAAAGTTGTTAATCCTTAATTTCATTTGATTGGAGTCTCAAATATGTTAATCGCTAAGTTTATTTCATTATTGGGTAGTTCCGGTTCCGGTTCTTGTTCAACGTGTGCATGCTAAAAGTTTTAGCATACTTATGTCTAGCCTTCATTCATTCATTTTTTTTTTTTTGGCAAAGGAGCCAGTATTCTGCTTAGTCTTGCCAATTCTCATCTTTTGAAATGTCTATTTCATTATTGAGAACTTGTCATTGTGGACTTGGTGTTCTATTTTAGACCGTCCAATGCAAAGTATGAAATAATTAGATTTTTGGATGATAGTGTTCAGTTAGTTCTTCTAACTTAGTCAGTTGATACCTTTGTCTTGTACCATAGGATGTGAATGGTGAAGTGGCACAACACTTAAAAGAGACTTGGCAAGAAGGATCCCACAACAAAGGTAGTGAAAAATCTTTTCTTTATGAACTGTTTTCTCTTGTAGTTCTAATTGCATTTTTCTATTTTATATCAATGTATAAATAATGTTGGTTTATTTCATGTTGGTTTACATACTTAAATGTACTCTTTAAGCAAGTATTCAGAGAGGAGCTTGTGCAGATTGTTCCAAATGGGTATGCCATTCTAGCAATAACTATTTCATCTTTATACAGCAATACTAGCTTCTATATTTTGCACTCACTTGTTATACCTCAAATTAATCTTTTTTGTTGAATGCTCCATGATAATGCTTGCTAATTTGCTCTGCCATTTTACCCGTTGCACAAGTTGATTCATTGTTGGTATTGCATTTTTGCTACAGAATCTTAGCGATCAGCCACTATCAGGTCCCGATATTGGAGGATTTGCTGGGAATGCTTCACCTAGACTATTTGGGAGGTGGATGGGCCTTGGTGCCTTGTTTCCATTCTGTTGTGGTCATTCTGAAATTGATACTATTGATCATGAACCATGGTCCTTTGGTGAAGAGGTTTGTTCTTATCCACAAATGTCCTGTTTGATTTTTTTGTGTGTCCAAATTGTTTTTTTTTCCTTTCTGGAACCAATTTGGTTGTTCTTTTATACTTCGTCCCTTTCCCCTGTTGTCTTACATTCACTTGATTGGTTGTTCTTTTCTAACAAAGAACCATTTCCCAGGGTTGTTGATGTTCTAGCTTAACATTGGTTTATCCTTGTAGAGTGAAGATGTATGTCGCTTAGCATTGCTGAGACGCTACAGATTTATTCCACACATCTATACTTTGTTCTATATGGCCCATACAAGGGGTACTCCTGTTGTTGCACCTACCTTCTTTGCTGGTATGCCTGATGCCTTTGTGCAATCTTTTGACTATTTTTAAATTCCATTCTTTTAAAGTCATGTATAATGTATTTGTCCATGTAGACTCAAAAGATCAATGCCTGAGATTTATGGAGAACTGTTTCCTGATGGGACCACTACTAGTGTGTGCAAGGTACTGTATAACATCATTTTTAGATGAATATGACCCCAGAAATGTAATTATGTCATGATACATCATCGGCTAAGTGTTGTGCAAACATTTATCCTGGGACAGTAAATTGGATCATTCTAGTAAATTGGATCATATTATTCTCTTTGTTCTCTTTTAATTGAGCCATGCTTTACTGTGATAGAGCTTAACTTGTTTATTAGCCCGATTTTCCTGTAGTGCGGTGTTACCAAACATCACTTTTAGGTGATAGATAATTATACCTAAATATTACATAATCATGTCACACTCATATTTTGAGATAGTTTTCAGTCCTGTACATTTTTGGAATCACATCTATATCTTTCTCCCTCTATTGCCCACTTGCATTGATCCTGAGAACATAATCATATAGATGGTGACCTGAGTGTCTCAATTTGAGTGAGATGCACAAAGAAATAATCTGCTTTCTGTCATGTATAGTACCTGACTACAACTGAGACACCAGAGTTCATTTTGTGTGCTGATTTTTTTCCCTCTTTTCTTCCCTTGTTTGCTCTCCCTTTTTTTAACCAATCAGCGACTCTGCGTTCATGCATTCATGAAACAATTTTTAATTTCTATGACTACTTAGATCTGAATTTCATCATGCCATCCATTCTGATATTCTGTGGCCCAAAGTTGCTTCCTTAATTAGCTTCTGTAAACTGAACACTTATCTTAGAATCTTGTTCTGTTTCTGTAACAAACAGTTGGACTCCCTCAAGGATTCATCTAGTACTTCATCTTTCCCAGCTGTAGAAGTGGACCAGAAGATAGAAGGTATTGAGGACTTGGGAGCTGATGAGATAGCAAAAGAGATCAGGAATGTGAAGAGGCAGAACAATATCACACATGGTCTCCTATCTGTTATGATCATCCTCACAGCCATTTGGCAACTCTCATCTTACTAACAATTAACTTCCTCTTCTGAACAGTATGTGAATGTGAACAATGAAGTTTGATGTAATCTTTTATTAACATTATTGTTTGTTAAACGACAATGTTATTTATATTATTAATGTGTTGTGCATTGTGAATGAGTGGGTGTGAATATGTGTGGATCTAAATGTGGATGTGTATGTGTGGAACTAAATGTGGATGTATGTGTTAATCCAAATGTGAATGTGTGGATTTAAATGTGGATGTGTACGTGTTGATCCAATTGTTTGTCAATGTGGATCTCTAAATGTAGGTGAATGTGGATCCATTTAAATATATTACTTCTCTTTTTTTGCTGAAAAAAAATTGCTTACGGTGTATGTGGCCGTAGGGAAACATACTTGCTTATGGTGTACGTGGCCGTAGGGACTCATGTTTACGGTTTAAAATGCCGTAGGGATATTCGGCATCACTGAGTCTATCCTTACAAAAAATATGACTACGGTTAACATCGTCGTAGCCAAAAAAGGATATCCTTATGGTGTTACTTACGGCTACAAACACCGTCACTATAGTTCTATACTTACGGAGTTTAAAACACCATAGCCTTAGGCCTTTGCCGTCGAACCTTAGCCGACGAAACCCTATCGTAAGGTAACATCGTAAGCAAAGGCTATGCTTACGATTTTCAGGTCTCTACTGACGGTGTTTGGACATAAGCAAAGTCTGATTTTCCTGTAGTGATAACTATTCTCTATTACTCAAATATAACTAGGAATTAATATAATTAATATTCTCATCTAGCACATCGATCCAATATTATTTTTAATTTAGAACCAATGAGATCCATGGGTGGAGCCGACCCATCGGTGACATTAACCAACAATGGGATGCACTTGTTACGTGGCTCAACCTTAGAACCCTTACACCTCCATTAAGTCCTTTTATTTTCAATGGTTCACACTTTCTACACTAATAACTCTCAGAAGCCATTCCATCTCCTCTATTACATCTCCATTAAGGGTCCATTTGGTTGTATGTAAAACAAATTCAGAGGGAATAGTTTCCACAGAATAACTTTTCCGTGAAAATGAAAATGTGATTGTTTATTTAGTTGTTAGGAAAATATACATTTATATGGAGAGATATGAGATCTTATGATCTACTCAAATGAGAGAGAGTCATATATTCCTTGTGTACTAACACTATTCATCAATTTTTTATTTATTTTATTTTTTATTTTTTATTTTAATATTTTTAAAATAAAAAAATTAAATAACTAAATAAAAAATAAGTAATTTTGTCAAGATAATTTAAAGTTGGAGAAATAAAATAAAATATAATTTGAATGAATAATATTCTACAAATATTTTAATAAAAAGTAAAAAATAAATTTACTATTGAGAATAATTAAATTTGACAAATACTATTTAAATAAGTGAAAAAAAATAAAAAAATCATCTTAAATGAATAGTGTAGGTGGAATGGGTGAAATGGTGCAGCCGCACCACCTGGAAAACGGCATCCGCCTTTTATGCGCGGATGCCAAAATCCAGAAATTGATGGAGGTTATTTTACAGATTTTGTTTTTTCAGGTTAACAAATGACCTAAGGAATAAGGTTTTCCTGAAAACCTTTTCTAAATTGAGGTTTTACACCTAACCAAACGCACCCTAAGTCTTTTTTATTTTCACACTAAACCACCGTTATCCCACTTTGTTTTCCACATCGAAACGTACCCCTTTGTCTTTCATCTCCCACAACCTGTCGCTAATCCAACCATCATTTATATCCTTCAGTCTCGAACATTCATATTTTCAAGGACTCTTGGCTATTGGATAGATAAAGCTCACCTTTTGTTGATCCCCCCCACCCCAAAACTCTTCATTGAATTTTGTTTTGTAGATTATTTCTATCTCATAGATATCAAATAAAATTCATATGCTGGACATGTAATTAAAGTTCACTTTTTGTCAATCCCCCCACCCCAAACTCTGGTACGCAATATACATAGATTCCTTATGGGTTGATCCATCTTCTAATTATTTGATTATTTTTGTCTTTCTTTTAATTTCTTAAATAGGAGAAGATGAATCTGTACCCCAACATTAGCACCTATTTTCTTAGGACAATGCTCTCGTAAAGTCTCTTATCCATGAGAAAGCTTGATGTTCTTATGATAGTGCTCTAGCCTTGTGTAAGTGGTGGATGAAATATATAATGGTGTCTAATTAGAGTTGGTTTATGTATAGTTCTTAATTATACTCATTTATATATCTATAGTGTAGTTATTACTAAAAAGAACAATAAGCACGTAATCTAAGAACCGATTTTTTGTAATGCTACACTTTTTGATCAGTTGGAACATCATTTATTCTTTTCTTTCCACTTCTGGCTTGCTTATTTCAAGGATAATCCCAAGATTCACATCTTGTGTTGCATAAATCCTAAACAACATGTAGAGCAGAGCACCATTCAGAATTGGGTACACTAAATATGTTTTAAAACATAAACCTGACGACAATTACACTGTAAGCTTTATTTTTTAGAATTTAATTTGCTTTAAAATTGTAAGTTCTCTTTTATATTTTCATATATACACTCAGTCTATTTTTCCCACAACTGGGATCCTATTTTATTATTTTTTGTGAAAATTAAAATTTTCATCCCCATGTGAAGTATATGTTCATATATAATCCTCTAATTGTTTACATGCATGATGCTTTCTTCTCAAGTTTTGTCAATCATTTATGTGTATAGCACTTTGAATAAAAGTAACTATATCCATCATTATAAAAAGTATGTCTGTATCATGGTTCGCTGTACACCGCGGTACGGTCGAACCGGGTCGCCCAACCGGGCGACCTGGCGTGTGCCGCCGTGGCACGCGGCTCGGTCCGGTCCGGTTCGGACTGGTTCGAGGCGGTACTGCGCGGTCCGATTTTTTTTTTTTTTACTTTCTCTCTCACATCCGGTGTATTTAAGGGGTCTAAATAGTGTCTAATTGAGACGAAATTTTAAACATAAGTTAATTAAGAGATGATAAAAATTATAGTAAATTTAGTTTAATTTTTAAATCAATTTTTAGTCAGGTAAAAATTGTCCAAAAAATCATTAGATCGACTTAATCTCAACATCTAAGGGATCTAAATAATGTCTAATTGAGATTGAATTTCAAACATAAGCTAATTAATAGATGATACAAATTATAATAATTTTAGTTTAATTTTTTAAATTAATTTTTTGTCAAGTAAAAATTGTCCCAAAAATTATTAAGTCGATTTAATCTCAACATCTATGCATCAATAACTCATGATATTTATATTTTTAAAATCAGTATATTTTTCTAGTAATTATGATGACTTCAGATTTGACTTCATTTTCGGAACCAAATGTCGTCCCGTTAAAGTGTACAGAGGGTTCGCCGTATCGCGACAAACTCTGTGTGCATTGAAGGGGTCTAAATAGTGTCTAATTAAGATGAAATTTTATACATAATCTAATTAAGAGATGATACAAATTATAGTAATTTTACTTTAATTTTTTAAATTAATTTTCGTCATGTAAAAATTATCTCAAAAATCATTAGGTCGACTTAATCTCAACATCTCTGCATCAATAATTCCTGATATTTTATATTTTTAGAATCAGATATTTTTCTAGTAATTATGATGACTTCGGATTTGACTTTATTTTTAGAACCAAATGTTGTCCTGTTGAAGTGCACAGAGGATTCACCACACCGCGGCAAATCTTGTGTGCACTTAAGGGGTCTAAATGGTGTCTAATTGAGATAAAATTTTAAACATAAACTAATTAAGAGATCATACAAATTATAGTAATTCTAATTTTAAATTAATTTTTTGTCAAATAAATATTGTCCCAAAAATTATTAGATCGACTTAATCTCTACATTTAAGGATCTAAATAGTGTCTAATTGACATAAATTTTTAAACATAAGCTAATTAAAAAATGATACAAATTATAGTAATTTTTGTTTAATTTTTTAAATTGTTTTTTTGTCAAGTAAAAATTGTCTAAAAAATTATTAGGTCCACTTAATCTCAACATCTATGCATCAATAACTCATGATATTTATATTTTTAGAATTAGTATATTTGTCTAGTAATTATGATGACTTCGGATTTGACTTTATTTTTATAAACAAATGTCATCCCGTTAAAGTGCACACAGGCTCGCTGTACCGCGACAAACCCTGTGTGCACTTAAGGGGTCTAAATGTTGTCTAATTGAGATGAAATTTTAAACATAAACTAATTAAGAGATGATACAAATTATAATAATTATAGTTTAATTTTTTAAATTAGTTTTTTATTAAGTAAAAATTGACCTAAAAATTAGTAGGTCGACTTAATCTCAACATCTATGCATCAATAATTTTTTATATTTCATATTTTAAAATTAGTATATTTTTTTTATGAAAGTTATATCCCCTACTACGAGGGTTTTGTGGGCATATATGCTCAGCATGATGAGGAAGATTAGATAAGAACTTGTTAAATATTCTTAGTTACATGTTAAGGAAGATGATATTAATTTGTAATTTTTCATGCATATGGCCAAGGGAATAGTTAGAAAAGAAGGTTGAACCTTTCAAAGAAAAATGATGAATGTGAGGACGACGATATGAGTATTGTATTTGGCTTGTAAGAGTTAATGATTATATCCTTAATATTAGATGAACACTAAATAATTGTGTCATGATTTTGGTATGATTGTATGTATGTTAGATGAATATTAAATGGTTGTGGTGGGTTGACTTAAATGACTAAATAAAATTATTTATATTTTTCAACCTCTTTATGTGATGTTCTTATATTTTACTCATTTTTTTTGAAGTTTACTCATTTTAAATATTAACCAAGTCACAAAACTAAAAAAATAAATCAAACAAGTCATTTTTTCACCGTACCTCAGCGGTACGGTACAGTATGGTACGTACCTTCCCACGGAGAATGCGGCACGGTCGATCCGGACGGTACGACGAATCTTGGTCTCTATGTGACTTTTAAGGAACTTAAGAATGCCATGTAGAATAGGAAACTTGATGTTTAAAATCTAACAATATTGTTGCATGAATTACATTATAATTAAATTATGTAAATAAAATTTTAATTTACATAATAATGACAGTTAAGAAAGTACACACGCGAAGTGTAACGACCCGAGAACCCGACCCTCGGCCCACGCCGAGGACCCGATTTTCGCGGTCGCCGCCCACGGTTCCGGGACCCGGAAGGGCTATAATCTATGTCTAACAGGATATGTAACGGAAGTAAACGTCAACTACTAATCTAGAAGTGTACGTGCGGAAACAGAAAAGAGAGTGAAACCACCACGTGCCACTCTAAGTGCAGTCCCAACGTACGCACGCTAGTACAAGTAAAAGGTAGGGGAAGAACAAGTCCCTTAGGGGCATACCCCGAGGGTGACGTACACTGATGAAAGGGGAACCACTGCTAGCTACGAGGTCTCCGACTACTGCCCCGTCTCCTCCGCCCGACGCGCGCCCTGCCGCTGCTGAGAAGTCTCACCTGGGAAAAAGAGGGATGAGCTTCACAATAGAAGCTCAGTAGGGACTACCAATCTCCTACTGGCTCTAAACAGGCAGGAGAATATAAATATATAAAATAAATGACAACAATTTATATCTTCTACCTACAAACAGAAGTGCGGAAGTAAAACTACAACTAGCACGGTGCGGAAAGTACACGCAGTCAGAAACTCTGTACGACTGCTCTTCGTGACCACCACACGGCTACCAAACACAGATGGAGGGAACTCCGCCTGGACAAAGAACACTAGCTACGGAAGCACTACCACTAGTCACGGTCAGGTGCGTCCACCGACGTCTTATCCTCGACCCGGGTCCTGACCCTCACGTCTCGTCAGAGCGAGGTAGGACACAAGTAACACAACAGTAACCTCCGTAGTCTGGCCGGACTACGGTCCCACGCCTGGCCTCTCTAAGCAGTTCCGGGGCCGCAAAGAGCAAGGCAATGAGAAGAAGGACTGGCTGGCCTACGCCGGGTAGAACTCCTAACTGTCCTCGGCGTCCCAGACCACCCACGAGAGCTCTGCAAGTGACTCACACGCCACTGTCCTAACCATCGTTTTCCCCTAAGCTCCAGAGTCCGCCTGGTGGCTGCCAACTCGAGCGCACTCGTAGCCCAGAGTACTCCCTCAACAGGCTCCTGAGGATGGGGGTCCCAGGCAACGGTAACAACCTCTCACATGGGACAAGCCCTCAAGTGCCGAGCATCGAGCGAAAGACTAGAGTAGACCGTACTAGGAAACTAGCACAGGTGCCACGGTATAGCAAAGCGAAGTGGAAACGGTGTCAGGCGAAAACCTGTCTCTCGATCGATAACGCGACAGGGCGAGCCGTCGCGACCATGTCGCGATGCCCTAGCGTGTCGCGACCTCGACACGAGGCTCAGAAGCGCCGCGATCACGTCGCGACGGCGCGAGGCTGCCGCGTTTCCAGCCGAGCAGGGTTCCAGAGCAGTCCCTCCAGGAACCCTCCCCAAAACACAAAATACATTCACAAGGGGGAAAGGGGATCATGCACAACATGTATTAAAAGCAATAAATCCACCAAACCACCCACGATCCCTCAAAAGCATGGATCTACGCTCGAAGGAAATCTCACTCAACTCGAGCATAGAGTTCTCACACTCCCAAGCCCCAAACCACAAGAAAATCACGGTCTAGAGGGGAGGGGATCATGCTTCAGGAAAGAGGGTCGGACGTCCCTACCTCCACACGAAGAACGCACCCGTTGGGGCCTTCTCGTAGGAATGGCCGTCTCCTCCTCGCACCGCATGCCACAAGCACGATCCCTGCATGAACGAGACGTCCACGCCTCAGCACGAGCACCACGAGCAAGGAGAAACACCGAGAAACAGCGAGAGAGCTCGAGAGGGAGAAGAAGAGGAGGAGGAAGAAAAGGGGGAAAACGGGGCGCGCTGTCAGTTTTAAACCGATGGCCCCTCAGACGCTGTCGTGACGCCCAGGAGCGTCGCGACCATGTCGCGACTGCCCGCCACGTCACGACACAAAAAGCACGGTCAAACCTCGAAGACCGGAAAAGCAAACACGGCGGCCTGACAGGTCGCATCAACGTTGCACGACCCTGCCACCCAACACGACCATTCTGACAGACAGGACAACGGTCAAGCCGTGTCAGAACACAGTCGCAACAGCCAGGGGTGACGCGACAAGGACGCGACGCTCACCCCCATCGCGACACGAACCGCCAATCCTGTCGCGGTAGGCCGCTCTGGCACGACCATGTCGCAGCCAGGGCGCCTGTCGCGACCTTGAGGACGGGGCCTAGGGCCCAAGGGGGCTGGGTCTTACACGAAGCGTGTTTTTTAGAACTAGTATATATATATATGTTCATCTATGTGTGTTCTTGGCTAGTCAATGGATTGGTGGTTTAAGAAACGAAGCACCAATGCCATTTATCATCCAACATTTCCCACTATTTCAATAGAGAACCGATAAACCTGTTAATATTGGATCTCCATAATGTGTATAAATATGTAAGAAGTGTAATGAGCGTATTTTTTTGGTTCGAAATCTTAGTCCTGGTTTGGGGTTTCAACATGAAAAATACAAACTAAGAATGGTTATAATTGATCATAAGTACATATAAACATTCAAAAATTTTCATCTTTATTCCAAAGCTTACGAAGTTACAATTTAGAACTTTCAGTTGGAAGCTGCTAATAGAATTTTAAAACTAAATACATGCATGGCTTCCCTAAAAATAACCGAGTGAAAACTTGTCTCAAGAATCAAGATCCTTGTAGTTATCAACTTATGTTGAATAGAAAAAAAGGGTTAATTATCTATAAACTCTTAAAAAAACCACATATTATCAGTATATCCTTACATTCATATAATATATCTTCAAAAACTTAAACAACTCTTAATTTTACCCTTATCGGCCAGTTTCACCGTGAGATTTTGCTTCCTGCTCCATGCTGTTATTATTCCTCCTGCCTTCTCCTATGGCCATGGCCTGCCAGGCTGCCACCAAGATGATCGGGTTGCCCTCCTGGGCCTCAGCACCTGTACTGCCACCAATGACTACTGCTCCACGCGGGATGGTGTTGCTTGGGACCCGTTACTCGCCGCATCGTCGATCCCACCTGCCCTGCCGGCTTCTACTACAGCCCTGTTTGGTAACACTGGTTGAAAGTCTAAAATTTAAAATACTTAATTTTAAAAAATTTAAATTATTTGATAAAATATTAAAAATTATATTTTAATTAATCACCTAAGTCTAAAAAATTACTTAAATTTTATGTTAAGAAGAATCATTTTTTTAGATCGACGATCGGTGACGGATATCGTCGAAATTTGGCTGCAGTCTGTTAGATTTCGGCGATCGCCAGTGGCCAGCTCCGGCGACCGTCGGCCGGAATCCGGCGATAGACAATCTATAAATCGATTCCAAAAAAAATATTTTTGTCAATTTTGAGTTTTGAACCTAAACCTACCCAATAGTAGTGTAACATCTTGAACAATTGTGTTACACTTCAGATATTGTTTAAGTTAGTTATCAAACATCTATTAACTTATATCTTATATATATTAAGTTCTTTTTAAATTTTAGATTTAGAGAATAGATGGAGAATTAGATTTAGACATTTTAAATAAGTGTTATCTGTGGTGGCTATTTCTAGCCCCCTGGGCTTGCAGGGCCCATCATGGCCCAGCACGGCCCATCATGGCCCAGCAGGCAGGCGTGACCTCCTGGCAAGGCACCACGCATCCTCGGGTGCAGCCCAAGGCTTTCGAGCACGATCCCTACATCAGGACACCTCCAAGTCTCAAGGGCAGTCTCCGGACACCCTGCAGCCTGTTCGGTCTAGGTGCCGCCTATCGAACAGGTCCTGCTCGAAACACGCTGCGGCCTCCCATCAACACAAGCTGTGCCCCCGGGCACCAGGCATCGAACAGCTGGTCTAGTTTCCGAGCATACCCTCTGCTTGGTACCGTCCGACCAAAGAAGAGCAGGGAATCCCTTTGCCTCCCAGCGGAAATTACGGCAGCAGCGTAGCACGTGCCCCACGTTCAAGGGGAGCATTAATCGCATGGCCCCTCAACGGGCGCCTTAACGAATAACACCCCACTAAGGGCGCCAATCGACGCGCCCTTTCCGGCATCATCAAAGGTTGGCACGTCCACCTTCATCAGAACCTTCGCCTATAAGAGGCACAGGTAACCTTCATGCAAAGGTAAGGCAACTCTGCCCATACACTCATCTCCACGCGAGGTGCACACCAGCGAACCCTTCTTCCTCAAGCCTTTCTACAGTCATCTGACTTAGGCATCGGAGGGTTCCCTCCAGTTCTTCAACCGGGCCCCCCTGATCTCATTCTGGTCTTTGCAGGCTACCATTCACACCGGCGACCGTCTTCCTTCATCTCTCAGTGGAGGCCCGTTTGGCTCCGGCCCAAATAGGGAAACGCTACCACATCTTGGCGCCGTATGTGGGAAAGACTTCAGCCATGGCTCGCGGACGTTCCTCTCACAAAACTCCGACATCCGGGCGACCAGGTCTCGATAGTCGCGTGTGGACTCGCGCAATTAAGTCCCCCCTGTCGACGTCGCCATTGCCCCCGCCGGAGCAACCAGCAATGTTCCTGTTGCTGTTGTGCTTGCGACCGGACAAGAGATGGCGGAACTCTGGGGACAGATGCAGCATCTGGTGGGAATTTGCCAGGGCCTCCAGGCCCAGTTGGCCGGACGACCGGCCCTGACGGTTCCTCCGCCACTAGAGCAGCACGCGGAGTCGTCTCATCGACGATCTCGTGCCCCTCCAATGCCATAGGAGCAGCATGCAGAATCGCCCCGACGATCACGCAGGGCCCCATCGGCGCGTCGGACACCGGAGCTGCAAGACAACTCACCTCGCCGCTCCGCGGTGGTCCCACATCCCCCGCGTTCCATCGTGGGCGCCAACTCCCAAAGGTCCGGATGCGAGGGCTCTGCGCACTCCGACCAGAAGTTGGCCAGACGCCTTCGCCGCGTCGTTGATCTGGAGCACCACGTGGACGTGATGGTCCAAAGGGCAGAGGGCAAAACCGCGGCAGATGAAGACCTGGACTTCCGCTCCCCGTTTACAGTGGAGATTCTGGAAGCCCGGGTCTCACCAAAGCTACCACTGCCTACCATCGCACCCTAAGACGGTACTTTTGACCCAGTGGATCACATCCATGGCTTTGAGTCACACATGGTGTTCCACGGGGCATCAGATGCGGCCAAATGCCGGGCCTTCCCGGCCACCTTGAAGGAGACTGCTCCGGCATGGTTTGAAGCCCTCCCCGCAGGCTCCATCTCCTCCTTCCATCAGTTGAAGAAGTCCTTTCGAGACAACTTCCTGGGCGGAAGGTCGCAACCGCGCACCGCGGCCTCTCTTCTATCTGTCCGGCAGAGGAAGGGTGAAGCGCTCTGGGACTACGTCAAAAGGTTTTGGGCTGAAGCGCTCCACATCCCATGCCTCGACGTCCCCTTAGCCACCAGTGCCCTCATCCAGGGCACTCGCGATGGCTTCCTCCAAAGGACGTTGGGAGTGCAGCAGCCCTCCACCCTCGTCGAGCTTCTCTCCACCGCCCAGTGCCACGTTGCATGTTAGGAGAGCCTGGCTGCCGGCCGAGCAGAGCAGACTGACCAATCAGACAAGAAGAGGCCTTTCGATAATGGTTCCAATCGTGATCAGAAGAAAGGCTAGCGCAACGGGGACTCGCCGCGCCGACCATGCCCCTTCACCGAGTACACCCCACTCACTGTGGCCCCCGAGCACATCCTGGTTGAAATCTGGGATGAGCAGTATGTTCAGTGGCCACCAAGGATGCGCTCTGACCCCCGCAGGCGCAACCAGGACAAGTATTGTCACTTCCACAGCGACCATGGCCACGACACCTTCGAGTGCCGCCAGGTCAAGGATGAGATCGAGTCCCTGATCAAGCGTGGCTACCTTGGACGGCACATGCGCCGCAATGAAGACCGCCCAAGATGCCGAGAAGAAACCCCCGAGTAGCCCATCAACAATGAGCCCAATGGGCAAGAGATCAATGTGATCGTGGGAGGTTTTGGCACGAGCGGAGAAAGTAGCCAGAGCCGATGCGACTACGCTCGGCGGGTGCACTTGGTGGACAGGCCCCCGGTGTCTCGCCCAAGCCCTTATCCCCCCAATCCTACACGCGCACGGTCCTAGGAGGCCATAACTTTCTCAGACGAAGATCTTGTAGAAGTTTCCACTCCACACACTGATGCGTTGGTCGTTTTGGCCACCATCAATCATTGTACCGTGCGCCAGATTTTAGTGGATAATGGAAGTGCCCCAGATGTATTGGCTTACGACTGTTTTTTGCTTATGGATTTGAAGACCGACTAGGTCACCCCAGTAGAGTCGCCTCTGTTTGGCTTCTCAGGGGTTTCAGTTTGACCCATGGGCCGAGCGCGCCTCCCAATCACCCTTAGGACGGCCCCAAAGAGCGTAACCAAGATGGTAGACTTCTTGGTTATTCGAAGCATGCCCGGATATAACGCCATCCTCAGCAGGGGCCTGATTGATCGAATCAAGGCAGTACCTTCGTCTCTCCATCAGATGATGAAGTTTCCTACCCCGTGTGGTATCGGCGAGGTGCTCGGTAGTCAGCGCGAATCGCAATAGTGCTATGTCCTCTCCCCGAGAGACAAATAGCCCCTCGTGGCTCTGGAAGCCATACCCCCACTAGCTGATCAACCTTCCACAAGCCGGGGAACTCCTACCGAGGACCTGCTTCCTATTCGGGTGGACGACGACCTTGAGCATGTCCTCTATATTGGAGCACTACTGCCGGAAGCCGAACAGCAGCGCTATAAGGCTTTCCTACTGGCCAATTTGGACATGTTCACGTGGTCGGACGAAGAGCTGCCCAGCATTCCTCTGGAAGTGATGGTGCATCGCCTTCGCCTGGACCCAAAGGTGCCAGTCCAGCAAAGACGACGACCCATCAATCGTGAACGGTAGACCGTGATCCAGGATCACGTTGTCAAAAGCCGAACTGTTGGGCTCCTCCAGGAATCCCAATGCCCAAGGTGGATCTCCAACGCAGTTCTCATACGCAAAGCCAATGGAAAATGGCGAGTGTGCATAGACTACAAGGATCTCAACAAAGCCACGCCCAAGGATAACTTCCCTTTGCCGCGCATCGACCAGCTAGTGGACGTCACATCCGAACACGAGCTCCTCAGCTTTTAAGATTCTTATTCTGGTTATCACCAGATTAGCATGCATCCTCTGGACCAGGAAGCCACCACGTTCGTCACCGACCTTGGCCTCTACTGCTTCACCAGGATGCCTTTTGGTTTGAAGAATGCAGGCACGATGTACCAGCGACTATTCAACAAGATGTTCGAGCAGCAAATTGGGCGTAATATGGAGGTCTACGTCGATGACATGCTGGTCAAGACGCTTCCGAGCGCCATCCACATTACAGACCTCGAAGAAACCTTCGCAACTTTGCGAAGGTATAATATGAAACTCAACCCCTCGAAGTGTGCGTTCGGAGTACGCTCGAGTAACTTCCTCAGTTTCCTCATCTCTAATAGAGGAATAGAGGCCAACCCTGAGAAAATCTGGGCCATACTAGAGATGAGCAGTCCTAAGATAGTACGCGATGTCCAGCGGCTCACTGGACGCCTCGTTGCGCTCAACCTTTTCATGTCCCGAGCAGCAGAAAGGAGTTTTAACTTCTTCAAGTTGCTGCGAGTCCCCAAAGGCACCTCACAGCAAGGGAGGCATGTACGGTGGACTGAGGACTGCGAAGCAGCCTTCACCGAGCTGAAGGCGTACCTGGCAGCCCCACCTATTCTCTCAAAACCTGTGCTTGGGGAACCCTTGTTCGTGTACCTCTCAGTAACCGAACACTCCATCAGTGCAGTGTTGATTAGGGAAGAGGCAGCAGCACAGCATCCCATCTACTACATCAGTAGGGTCCTTCAGAAACCTGAAAGAAGGTACCCTCGAGCAGAGAAGCTCGCTCTGGCACTGGTGACAGCCGCACGGAAGCTCAGGCCTTACTTTTAGACCCATCCGATCACGGTCCTCACCGACTAGCCCTTGAATCTTATCCTTCAGCGTCCAGAGGCTTCCGGAAGGCTCATCAAATGGGCCATCGAGCTTGGAGAATTTGATATCAGCTACCGTCTAAGGATGGCCATCAAGGTGCAGGCGTTGGTGAACTTCGTTGCGGAATGCACCCTTCTGACCGAGCAGGATCCCCCATGGGTAGATGAGCCCCCATGGGAGCTCTACGTCGACGGATCATCCTGTGTCACGGGAAGTGGAGCAGGTTTAGTGCTTACTTCCCCGGAAGGTCTGAAGTTCCAATACGCCCTCAGGTTCTGCTTTACCGCCTCCAATAATGTAGCTGAGTATGAAGCACTTCTGTTCAGAATCCGAATGGCTAGGCACCTTACAGCACTTCGACTACGGGTCTTCAGTGATTCACAGTTGGTCGCCAGTCAGGTGAATGGACACTTTGAAGCAAAGGAGCCTCGCATGGCACAGTACCTCCACCAGGTCAAGAGCCGAACAGACGGCCTCCTCTACTTCGGAGTCATACATGTCCCACGGGAGCAGAATGCGCGGGCCGATGCACTTGCCAAGTTGGCATCTTCAGGTGACATCGCCCCCTCTCGCTCTGTGTTCATAGAAGAGCTCGCTTCACCGAGCACCGAAGTGGATATAGCAGCTATCGAGTCTAGCCCTCTAGCGCCAAGCTAGATGGACGCTCTTTTGGCTTACCTGGTGTGAGGAGAGATTCCGCCCGACCAAAGCAAAGCTCGCAAAGTTAGGCTACGCTACCAAAAGTTCACTCTCATTGAAGACCATCTGTACAGGCGATCCCTCTCAAGACCTCTTCTGCGGTGCCTTAGCCCTATAGAGGCAACACCGGCCATCGAAGAGGTCCATGAAGGCCTGTGCGGAAGCCACTTGGGGGGCAGAACATTGGCGCGTAGTATCCTTCAGGCAAGGTTCTGATGGCCTTCCCTGCAAAAGGACTGCATGTCCTATGCCAGAAGGTGCCCGGAATGCCAGAAGTTTGGGCAGCTCATCAAGAAGCCAGCCGAACAGCTGCACACCCTGTTCGAGCCACGTCCTTTTACCAGATGGGGAATAGACATTTTGGGTCCTTTCCCAGAGGCTCAAGGGTGGAAAAAATTCTTGTTTGTTGCCATCGACTACTTCACCAAGTGGATCGAGGCAGATCCTGTTGCCATGATCACCGACCAAGCCACGTGGAAGTTCGTATGGAAGAACATCCTTTGCCGGTTTGGCGTCCCAAAGGTGATCACCTCCGACAATAGGAAGTAGTTCGACAACACATTCTTCAAGCAAAAATGCTTCGAGCTCAGCATCTACAACCACTTCATTTCAGTAGCGCATCCCCAGGCAAACGGTCTGGTCGAAAACGTCAACCGAACATTGCTACACGGGATACACACAAGGGTTGAAGCTGCGGGAGGTTCGCGGATTGAAGAGCTTCCTAACGTGCTATGGTGCCACCAAACAACTGCTTGGGTGGCCACCGGGGAGACTCCCTTCCATTTGGCCTACGGCACAGAAGCTGTTGTACCCTTAGAGGTTGCTCTCCCCACGATCCGAACAACACACTTTGATGAAGCGGCTAACAACCGTGCACTCAGGGAGAACCTAGACATGCTCGGAGAATGCCAAAGTGATGCCAGCATTAGACTAGTCTCCTACCAACAACGACTCGTGCAGTACTACAACTCTCAAGTTCGAGAGTGGCGCTTCTTCGAAGGTGACCTTGTTCTACGCCGTTGCTCAGCATCGGATCCCCAAAGAGCAATCGACAAACTCGCCTCGAAGTGGGAAGGACCTTATTAGGTCGCCCAGGTTCTAGGAAAAGGCTCCTATAAACTGACTACCCCTAGTGGCAAAGCCATACCCAGAACCTGGCATGTATCTAATCTAAAGACTTATTATCTCTAAAAGCCTCATGCACGGCATCCTACTTCTCTTCTTCCCGTTCTTTCGGTCTGCTCGAAAGGGTATTCAGGACATCTCTAGTCGAGGCTTTTTTCAGCTCGAAAGGCTAGGGCGATACCTAAACCCTAAAGCAAAAGGAGTTCGGCATAAACCCCTGGTCGGGACTTCTCTCAGTTGCAAAATGACCTGTGCGGTAACCACGAACCCTTTAAAATGATCGACGAATTCCGATTCGAACAGAACAAACACAAGGGAAAGAAGATAGAAAAAGAAAGCTTTTTGTGTACTAAAAAAGAGGGATCTATTTAGATACTTCTTACAAAAGTACTCGTCCGGGATGAGCTACAAAAAAAAGAGGAAGGAAATACATTCAGGGGGCCTACTCGGAGGGGCCAGCACCATCGTCCCCAGAGGTCATCCGCCCCGTTGGAAGTGCATGAAGTGCACTCCATGCAGGCGCAGATCCTGAGTCCGTCATCGGCACTCGCTAATGGCAGCTTCGAAGGCCTCACAAGCATACTCGATCGTGGCTAGCCGCCATCCTCGGTCTTCTCCAGTGCCAAGGCCCACCTTGTAACAAAGCACGCCATATTGCTCCAAGTCTTCCTTGAAGCTCGGCCCCGGCTTGTATTCGGTAATGCCCTGGGCCTTGGCCTTGGAAAGGACGTTCAAGAGCGCCTCCTTCTCCGCCCGGGCGACGACAAGGTTGAGCTTGGAAGTGTGGAGTGCATCTTGGAGCTTCTTCACCTCCTCCTTCAGCCCAGCTTCCCAGGCCTGGTGTTGCGCCTCCAGCTCTTTGCAGAAGGAAAACTCAGCCTCCCACATCTGTTTGTGGTTCTGAGCACGCCCAGCAAGCCGCTTCAGCACCGCTAGCGACTTCGAAACACTATCTGTTAGCGCCTCCAAGTTGATGTCCTTCTCGTCATCCATGATGCCTCGCCCGGTAGACCTCCTCCAAGTGTTCAGGAGTATCCTCTGGGCTCAACCCTTGGCACTGCACCAGCACTTCTAGTTGGGATGCGGTGGGACAAGGGGGGAGGTCCCTGGATGCGCTTCCCTGGAGGCGCTCCAGGGCGGCCTCCATCACCGCCTCCAAAGGGCGTGTTGGGGATTTCATCCCCAGCACTTGTGTCAGCGGCAGCCGGTCCTCTTCAGAGCCAGCTCGGTCCTCACTGGTAGCATATGCTTGCTCGGAATAAGGAACCTCTCCTCCGACCGCTTCGATGGCCCCCGCGGCGGCTGTCGACTCCTAGCCTTCCGGGGGAGCGGGCGACCCCCGAGGTCCTTCCTCCTTGGTCTCGGCCATCTGCTCGGCCTCATGAGATCCCGCAGCGGTCATCTGCGCAGGGACCTCCACAGTCGCTCTGGTGGGGGGAATGGGGGTCGTAGTCCCCTCTGGCACTTCCACCGTGCGTGCCTCCTCGTCGGGCACCTCTATCGCGCGCGTTGTTACCTCGATGACCCATCCGGAGGTCGACCCTTGGGCGGTAACGGCTTCGCCTTCCACTGCGATCTGCCCTGTGGCTATGGTGCTTGATGCTCCAGCCACAACCACTTCCTCTATTCGGCCCGTAACAGGGCCTTGGGGCGTGGATGCCCCCGCTCGCTCCCCGGTGGAGCCTTCATCGAACTGGTCACTGACTATGACCCGCCCCAACTCGGAGAACATCCCTTCCTTCGTCAGGGGTCTTGTCTCTACTGCGTTTTGGGCCTCCCTTGCTCGGCCGTCTTCACAATCTTGCACTTCTTCTGCGGCTGAAGCTGGGGGCTTTCCTCTTCCTCCTCTTCTTCGGCCTCCTCCTTGGTCTCTAGAAGCACAGCCTTTGACGCCTCCTTGGCCCCGGACTTCCTCTTGAGATGTATCTTAGGTCTCTTTTCAGGGGCCCGGGGAATGGTCAGGCGGCGTTCTTTGGCCACCGCAGCAGAAACATCCTCACCTGCACAGATCAAGTATGGGAAGACAATGATCTGCTCAACGTAGTCCACCATGGCCTCCTAGTCCCAACCATTGGCCAACTCTTCAGCACCTGTACATGTAAAAAGCAGTCAGTGGATAGCCGCTTGATAGGCCCAAAAGATGGAGTAAGATCGGATACTTACTCCATGGTCGGCTCAGACCATGCTTGACAAGCTGGAACTCCGTCAAGTAGTTTTCGGCGTTCCGCACAGGCGCCAGGTTCAGGCTGTCCGAGGCCTTAGCCTTGTCCTGGATCAGGTAGGGATAGGTATCCTTTCGGGGAATCCGGACTCAGGTGGGGAACCCCCACTCTGGTGCATCTTTGCGGAGGCCGACGAAGAGGATCCGGTGCATCCAACCCTTGTTGGAATGCTTCTTTCCGAAGTTTATCTGCATCCTGTTCGGGCGGTGTTTTGTGTAGTATACGCTATCCCCGAACATTGGCAAAGAGGCAAGACTAAACTGCGCCCGAAAGACCTCCGCCAAACCACGCACCCCCCGAAGTTTGCAGACAATGCAAAAGACGTAAATCATCTGCCATGAATTCAGGGTCAGCTGAATGGGCGCGATCCCCCATGTATTCAGCAATGCCTTCGCCACTGCCGGTAATGGTAGCCGGAACCCTGCTTGTAATAGGTCGAGGGATAGGGCGAGGCACCCTGGTTTGGTCACTAGGTAGGATGATGACCAGTCTGTCCCCTTGTAATTTTAATTAATTACATATATATATATATATATATATATATATATATATATTGATGATTAACAAAACCAAACAAAAATTTATCAATTATATCTAATGAATATTTCATAAGTCTTAAGTACAGGAAAAATACCAAGGTCAAACAAGCCAATAAAGGTATGCATTACTTCTCTGAAGCTTTAATCTTTTCAACATGATATTTCTCCAAGTCCATATCGACTTCTATTGAAGGCCATAACGATTTCTTTATAAGCATATCGATTTCAATAGAATTATCATAACGATTTCCTTTCTGGCTGAAAAGTCATGTTGTTTCAAACAAATCGATGCCGTAACGATTCTATAAGTGATCGCAACGATTTCCTTATAAGACTGAAAAGTCATGTTGTTTCAAACAAGTCGATGTCACAATGACTCTATAAGTTACCGTAACGATTTCTTTAGAGCCCGTAACGACTTGCTCGTCACAACGACTCTATAAGTTATCGTAACGATTTCTTTAGAGCATGTAACGACTTGTTCGTCACAACGACTCTATAAGTTACCGTAACGATTTCTTTAGAGCCTGTAACGACTTGCTCGTCACAACGACTCTATAAGTTACCGTAATGATTTCTTTAGAGCTCGTAACGACTTGCCTGTCGCAACGACTCTATAAGTTATTGCAATGATTTCTTTAGAAAGCGCAACGACTTGCTTGTTGTAACGATTTTATAAGTTACCGTAACGACTTCTTTAGAACTCGCAACGACTTGCTTGTTGTAACGACTTCATAAGTTACCATAACGATTTCTTTAGAGTTCATAACGACTTGATAAGTATTCATAACGATTTCTTTAGAATTCACAACGACTTGCTTTGTATAATGATTTGTTAAGTATTTCACATCGATTTCTTCAGAAACACAACGATTTGCTGTGTGCAACGATTCATTAAGTATTCATGATATATCTTCTGTCACATAACGATTTGCTATGACTCATAACGATTTCATAAGTCATATAGCCATCGATTTCATATCTTGATATCTTATTCATCTTAAAAGCGTTGACTAGTCAAAGTCCACGTAGACATCTCTCTGACGCTTTTGCATTTATGAGATCTGAACGTATCTCTGCATGCATGCAGACCATATCATCCTTTATCGTACCTACTCTAATTACGTCTTTTAGACTTAAGCTATCTTGCATTACTATTTTCATGTCTATTGCTACTGACGTTGACTGACATCAGAGACAGCTTAGCTGTCTGCTATTTGAGATTGACATTTGTGCAGACCTCTGAACTAGATTCATGGTACAATGTTAAACAAAATAGAAGCCAACGGATATTTCTGAAGATCTCATCTCTTTGCGTGCTCAAGTGATCAAAAGACTGTGACTGGAAGCTTCCAAGACTCCAGATGTCATTCAGTCTAACGACTACTCAAAAGAGAGACAACGGACACTTCAACGTCTAGATTTCAAATTTAAGATATAAATTCGAGTCAGAAGAACAGAAGAAAAAAAAAGAGATCGCGTATTCAAGCATTCAAATTCTTCTGAAGAAGTCCAGAGCCAAGAACTTCATTCCACTTAGCTTTTGCTCTTTTGCTCTCCACTAGTTTGTGAAAATCTTGAGAGAGCCTGTGTAGTTCTGAGAGTGTGCCTTGTTTAGATCTTTGCTCTCAGTTCTAGTTGCTTCAGATCCTTGCTTGTCAAAAGCTTGATCTAGGGGCTTGAATTTCATTCATTCTCTTTGTGTTGTTCCCTTCAGTTGTGAAGGAAGACCTAGTGTGGTATCCAGGGTGTTGTTCCCTTCGGTTGTGAAGGAAGACCTGGTGTGGTATCCAGGGTGTTGTTCCCTTCGATTGTGAAGGAAGACCTGGTGTGGTATCCAGGGTGTTGTTCCCTTCGGTTGTGAAGGAAGACCTGGTGTGGTATCCAGGGTGTTGTTCCCTTCGGGTGTGAAGGAAGACCAGGTGAGCTGGGTGTTGTAGCGTCCTTAGAGGGACTGTACCCTAGTTAGTGAAATCCTGAGTTGTTGCTCAGGGACTGGACGTAGGACTCCTAAGGAAAGGAGGTCCGAACCAGGATAATCCTTGTGTTGTGTGATTGTCTCCTTTGTGTGTTTGATATTTAAACTAACAGTCACTAACCTACTTCGAAGAACGTTTGTGTGAATGTTTTTAGTTACAGGTATCTTCTTGATTAATTTTTAAAGACCCATTCACCCCCCCTTTGGGCTCGTCAACTGGGCAACATAGGACTCCTCCTCCTTGGCTAGAATGATGTCGTATTCGTCGCCGATCTGAAAGCACTCGCGGAGGCCTTCGAAGGCGCGATATTTCAGCCCCTAGGCAGCTGTCGGCACCGTCCCACTCGCTCCGGCGATCGCAACGCCCTTCCCCTTCTACGACATTGCCGGAGATGAAGGCGAAGATGAAGACGGAGACTGAGACAGCGAGGAGAAGAAGCGGCGGAGGAGCAGGCGCGATGCAGCAAACGCGAAGGGGGGAAGGTTCAAGCCAAAACTGGAAGGCATGAACCCTCGCCTTCTCCCCTCCGCATCCTTATAAGGAAAGAGGGGCGTGAAAATCAAAAGCGAAAATGGCGGTTCACTCGAATGGTTTGTTCAAACGTGCTGTTGCACGTCGTGCCATTGCATGTCCCCCAAGCTTCACATCACCTTCGTGATGATGGCGGTTCCGTCCCTGAGTGGAGCATCAAACGGCGCCGCCCTAGTACCATTTGCACTGCCGAAGTCGACATCACATTTAATGCGAATGACAACCGAGCAGACCTCCTCTCTCAAGATACTCTGGAATTCGAGCAAGCTTGAGAGAGTGGGGGGCAAGTGTGGTGGCTATTTCTAGCCCCCTAGGCTTGCAGGGCCCATCATGGCCCAGCATGGCCCATCATAGCCCACCAGGCAGGCGTGGCCTCCTAGCAAGGCGCCACGCATCCTCAGGTGCAGCCCAAGGCTTCCGAGCACGATCCCTACATCAGGACATCTCCAAGTCCTAAGGGCAGTCTCCGGACACCCCGCAGCCTGTTCGGTCCAGGTGTCGCCTACCGAACAGGTCCTGCTCGAAACATGTTGCGGCCTCCCATCAACACAAGCTGTGCCCCTGGGCACCAGACACCGAACAGCTGGTCTAGTTGCCGAGCAGACCCCCTGCTCGGTATCGTTCGACCAAAGAAGAGCAGGGAATCCCTTCACCTCCCAGTGGCAGTTACGGCAGCAGCGTAGCACGCGCCCCACGTTCAAGGGGAGCATTAACCGCATGGCCCCTCAACGGGTGCCTCAACGGATAACTCCCCACTAAGGGCGCCAACCGACACGCCCTTTCCAACATCATCAAAGGTTGGCACGTCCACCTTCCTCAGAACCTTCGCCTATAAGAGGCACAGGTAACCTTCATGCAAAGGTAAGGCAACTCTGCCCATACACTCACCTCCACACGAGGCGCACACCAGCGAACCGTTCTTCCTCAAGCCTTTCTACAGTCATCTGACTTAGGCATCGGAGGGTGTTGGGTTTACATGGATTCATAATTGAGATGTTTTTTTTTGATGATGAGCAATCAATGAGCATTTCATGCACAATACAATTTCATGTGATATGTATGTGTGAAACATGATAAGAATGACAAGTCAAGCAAATGCACAATACAATTTCATGTGATATGTATGTGTGAAACATGATAAGAATGACAAGTCAAGCAAATGTTAATCAAGAATCATATGTTTAATTTGATTATCTAAATGTTCACATTATCTCACTAACAATGTTCTTAAATGTAGGTGAGATTACATGCAAGACAATGTACCAAAACAAGAGCAAAAAGATCAAGAAAAGCACCAAAGACAAGTTCCTGTCGACAGCACCCAAGATGCCTATCGACAGCCCTGCATAGACAGATCTCATAGGGTACTGGCAAGGTGTACCTGTTGACAGCCCCACTGATGCCTGTCGACAGATCTGCACAGACAGAACACACAGGCTCCTGGCAAAGTGTGCCTGTCGACAGACTCAAATCGCCTGTCGACAGATCCACACAGGGAACTGTCTCCCGGAAAGCCAGTCTTCTGCCTTTTTCAATTCTGTCTACATCTGTCGATAGATGAACTTCTTGCTGTCGACAGACGAACATAAAATCTCAATACGAGATCTCCATATGTTTCCGACTTGGGTGTTTCCTTTTACCACGACTCTCCATACTTGAACACCCATATAAAAGAAACTCTTTGGAGTTATTTTCATACAGAAGCAGCCACAACTCAAACCCTAAGCCAAGTCTCAAGAGAGAAGATCTTTCTGCTGCTCTGCTTCAACCGTTCGTCCAGTTAACCAAAGAGACATCTTCTGAATGGGATTGAAGCCAGATTGTCCATCTCTCAAGCTTCTCCATCAACTAAAACTTGTCAAGACGAAGCTTGAAGTACATCAGGATGATCATCTGAAGAGTTCTACATCAGGATTTGAAATCTCAACTCTGAACTCTTCTTTATCTCTGTTTTTCATATCTGTGTGTGTGTGTTGTTGAGTCAAGCATCCTTGTGCTTGATTCACGTTTGTCACGTTGTTCTAATCGTGGTTTACATCAGATTACGTGAGTGTGTGTGTGTTGTAGCAAGTGAACTTGCTCACAAGCAGTCTTTCTACGTGTGTGTGTGGACGGTGGACGTAGGATACACAAGTTGTGTACTCTGAACCTCCTTAAATCATCGTGTCTGTGGTTTGAACGTTTCACGCTAGATGTTTGGTAGGCACGTTGATCTTTCACACGCTAGATAAATTGCTATTCTATCTACTTACAACTAACACACATCTCAGTTTGGTTTAACCTCTGTTTGAAGTATCATAAGTCTGTGTTTCCACCAAAAAGAAGGTCGTTATATTTTTAATTGATAGTAATCTATTCAACCCCCCTTCTAGATTACCATATTGTATAATTCCGTGCATCATTCAAGGGGTTCCCCCCGGTTCTTCAACCGGGCCCCCCTGATCCCGTTCTGGTCTTTGCAGGCTACCGTCCGCACCGACGACCTTCTTCCTTCATCTCTCAGTGGAGGCCCATTTGGCTCCGGCCCAAACAGGGAAATGCTACCACATTATCAAATACCACCTACGTCTTCAGAGACATCCTCCTCACGTCCATGGCCGACAACCTTACCTTCTCCCTCATTGCCCTGTCCCCCCTCCATTTCCTTGACCTCAGCCCTTGGAGTTTGACGGGCTCTCCCACCTTATTTTGTAACAGATATAGAAATTTTATTTAATGAAGTCACTCTAAATATTATGTTGTATTTATATACTTTATTTTATAATTTAATAAAATTATTTTTTACAAAATTTTTAATTAAAATTAATATAAAAATTTTAAATATTTTAACAAAAATTTAAAATCTAATAAAATCACATGATTCCATTATATATTTTAGATCCCTCTACGACCTCACCCCCCTCTTCCTCGATGACAAAAATCTCTCAGGCCCCAACCTCTCAGAGTTGTAGCTTTGCCGGAATGAGCTCTCCGACGACATGCCAGGGTCCATCACTTGCTTGATTGCCTATCCCTGCTTGCTCTAAGGGGGGATAACCCATCCGATTACATCCCCAGTAGGATCGGGCATCTCAAGAACCTCACCAGCCTTGACCTCTCAGAGAATCGCCTCAACGGCACCATCCCTAGCTCCATGTGGGGTATCTCCAACTTGGAGACCGTGCTACTTAGGATTGTTAATGGGTCAGATTTGGAATTGAAAATGAGTGTTTTCGTTTTCGCATCTATTTCTATTTTTTAACAAAAAATTAAAAATAAAATCGGATCTAAAATCGATAATTCAGAAATGTTTATGTGACATTAATATATGGATTCATAAAACTTTAAATGTAAATATACTAGTCCACATTGCAATAAAATTTTGATAAATATAACAAACTCATGCACAATTTATATGGATTTCTAGACTTATAATCACAATCTCAAATCATAATAACTAATACAACATGTATATTGTCCAATCCACAAATTACATAGTCTTAAAGTAGTATATGATAACTAATACAACCCTAAATCGAACACACATCTTCATTCTCCAATAACATTCTCTACATCTTCCATTACGAATGTCCCCTACAAAATGAAACATGTGAAAATCAAATTAATAAAATTATATAGCCATGTATGACATGGCACATGAGCCAAAAAAATAAATACCTCATTAGATGAACATTTATACCCAAATTAGAATGTGATCAATTCGCCATATCATGATCGAATCTACAAAAATAAGATACTTTACACATGAGATATAAACACTCAGTGCTATATAAATTTAGAAATAAGTGAGTAGAGAAATTAATGATTATCTAGACAAACTTAGATCACCATCTCCTTCATCACATAAATTTTCATCCATTATAACTCTACTTCCTTCCTCTCCCTCATTAGAACGTTCTGAATCTATCTTCTAAGCCATTGATATGGTGGAAAAATTTCTAGCTAATGTAGTAAAAGGTGCAACTGACAAAATTCAAAAAAAATGTAGTTAGTTTTCAAACTATAAGAATACAAAGTAATAAAAAATTATGATACCTTCTAATGATTGTCTTAGCCACTATATCCTACTATAAAATTCAAAAAAGATGTTTACAATTATTTGATGATATGAGAAATAAATTTTCAGGAACAAAATATCCTACTATGAATCAATATTTTAATAATTTATGTATTGTTCATTCTAGCTTGAAAAAGTGGTTGTATTCTGTACGTCTTTTTGTTCAAGCTATGACTACTTGCATGCTTGAGAAATTTAACAAGTATTGGAGTACTTTGAGTTTAGTGTTATATTTTAGATGCATTTTAATTTATATGTTAGCTATAAAATGAAGTCAATTGAATTCTTTTTCGAAAAAAATTGCAATGAGGACTTTGAGAGTGAAGTTGCAACAAGAATTCAACATATCAAAGATTCTTTTGTTCAATTGTATAATGTGTATGTGGATCAAATGGCAAAAGGACCTGATTCATTTACTCATTCTAATATTGCAAGTGGTGATGGAAGCAATGCTATGAATGTTGGAGTAAGATGTTTTCCAAGCTGTTCTATGGTTATGTGTGAACTATTGGAGCTTGAGTCTTTTATAAAGGTGAATATTTCAAGTCAACCATCAAAATCAGATTTGAATTCATACTTAGATACTCTTGTTCTTGGTTCATGGAACGAGAATTTTGATATCTTAGTTTGGTGGAAAGATAATGAAGAAAAGTATCATGTTCTTACTATGATGGCTCATGATATCTTAGGTATTCCTATATCCACTGTTGCATCTGAGTTAGCTTTTAGCATTGGAGGGAGAATTCTTGATTCTTATCGAAGTTCTTTAAACCCATCTACTGTGGAAAGTTTGATTTGTTGTCAAGACTAAGACAATCATTAGAAGGTATTATAATTTTTTATTACTTTGTATTCTTATAGTTTGAAAATTGATACGGAGAGTTCCCATAGGTCGACTGGAGTCTCGGGTTGGCCGGCCTCCCAGAGCACCATGGACGACGTCCTGAAGTGGCTTGGACTAGAGATCATGACATCATCTAGGTCGACGACTCAGGTCGGCTAGACCGACCTCTTTACACACTTTGGGCCGACAACAACAACTTGGCCATGGATGAGTATTACCGAAATTGGTCGTAATCAACCTGGAGCGTGAGGTGTCCGTGAGATTTTTGGGAACGTGGCTCGCGTAACGACTGAGGTGATGGCTGCGAGTCGTGCACTTAGTAAAGGTAGCCATTAAGGCCACGATCTGCATGATTTGGCATGGTGGTTACAACGACGATGTGGTGATGATTAAGGAGACCTAACACGAGATTAGCGGGTTCGATCCAACGGTTGCCATGGGTAATCTACCCTTATATAAGAGGCAGACACTCCACACACACAAGTACACTGTTCTGCTCCTTGGGATAGGCCATTCTTTTCGGCTAGCGACTGACTTGAGCGTCAAGTTATCTTCTTGCCGAGACTTCTTGGTGGGCTTTGTAGATCGTCATCATGGTCGGGAGCTCGGAGCATGCATCTCGCGTCTGCTAAGTGGACCTTGGCCTAATTACATTGGCTTGCTTGTCTCGACTTGGACACCTCGCCTGAGTCACCTCGGCGGACATCTCGCCTTCAGCCAGCACCTGTTACTCTAGCCATAACAAAAACTAACTACATTTTATTTTGAATTTTGTCAATTGCACCTTCTAATACATTAGTTAGAAATTTTTCCACCATATCGATGGCTTAGAAGATAGACTCAGAATGTTCTGATGAGGGAGAGGAAGGAAGTAGGGTAATAATGGATGAATATTTATGTGATGAGGAAGATGTTGATCTAAGTTTGTCTAGGTAATCATTAATTTCTCTACTAAGTCATTTCTAAATTTATATAGCACTTGAGTGTTTATATCTCATGTTACTTGAGTGTTTATATGATTATATCTCATGTGTAAAGTATCTTATTTTTGTGGATTGGATCATGATGTGGCGAATTGATCACATTCTAATTTGGGTATAAATGTTCATCTTTGAGGTATTTATTTTTTTTCACTCATGTGCCATGTCATACATGGCTATATAATTTTATTAATTTGATTTTCACATGTTTCATTTTGTAGGGGACATCGCAATGGAAGATGGTGAGAATGTTATGGGAGAATGAAGATGTGTGTTAGATTTAGGGTTGTATTAGTTATCATATACTACTTTGAGAGTATGTAATTTGTGGATTGGACAATATACATGTTGTATTAGTTATCATGACTTGAGATTGTGATTATAAATCTAGACATCCATATAAATTGTGCATGAGTTTGTTATATTTATGAAAATTTTATTGCAATGTGGATTAATATATTTACATTTAAAGTTGTATGAATTCATATGTTAATGTCACGTAGATGTTTCCGAATTACCGATTTTAGATCCGATTTCATTTTCAATTTTCTGTTAAAAAATAGAAATGGATATTGCGGAAGCAGAAATGCCCATTTCTGATTTTGATTCCGTTTTTGATATTTCTTATAGGATTCGAAAGCGGAAACATCCATTTCTGATTTCAAATTTGACCTGTTGGCAGGCCTATTCGAGACCCACACATCTCCGATGATCACACTCCTTTCCCAGCATTGTGCACTCCATTATTTATAATTTATCTCTTTTGCTTTCTTTTCATATCTTCTTTGTGGGACGAAAGTCCGAATCCACAAGAACGTTTAGACAATGCCAACTATTCTATGTGCACGTAGAAGGGAGATAGAAGACAAGAAATCAAATCATAGTGCACATACGATTTTTTAGGAGACCAGTATCTGCATTGGAGAAAGTGAGGGATAGGATGTATTTCGATGAAATGCTATTGATTCTAGGAGGACTATAATGAGGAGGACGACATACCAAATCATGGCTCGACATACTTCCATGCAACCTATGTCCACCTCTCACAACCGTGAGGACCACACTATCTTGTTTTATGGGTACAAGACACACTCACCACACACACACATGTTTGTTTTCCTGGAACAAAACTAATCCAATCTCGTTCCTGAGATGTACAACCCACACCCTAGAGACACCTCGCACTTTGCCCACGTAGTGCATAAACTGCATCATGCCCACGTGCTTACATATTGAGCCCACACACAATATGATTTGTTTAAATATGAAACATGAACATCTAGACAAGGAGAAAAGAAAAAGAAATAACTTAAGTGTAGTTTCCCCCTATTGTGAAGTCGGCTCCTTTGTTGTCTCCACCTGACGAACAATTGATGGAGAACTAAAGCTAATGTGGATGATGTCCAGGTGAAGCACATGATCTGAAACCCCTTGTGGATGTCCCCTTGATGATCAACACTTCCTCAAGATGCCATACACTCCTTTTGAATGCTCTGAAATAGATCCCATTGCTGTCAGGGACGGATCTAGAGACAAACCAGTGGGGTCATGTGACCCCACTGGATTTTTAAAACCCTATTGATGTGTTTAAAATTTTCCATTAAATTGGTTTGGTTGGAAAATTTTTTAAAGGGAGTGACCCCACTGGAAAAATTCCTGGGTCCGTCTATGATTGCTGTAGCACTTCCAAGGCTTGAATAGACCTTCTTCAGGGCAAAGACTCCCTCTTTGACCTTCTAGGGCCAAAACTCAGAAGCAACTAGTATTTAAATCCCCTTGAGCATTCCTTGTAAGGCATCCCTCGCTATTCCAACCCTAATAATCCGCCTCCCGCAAACCATAACGGCCCGCAAGGGATACCATCACATGTGTCCAATAAGAGTGTAGGGAAGACAATTAAACATGCATAAAAATACAAAATATTTACAGGATCTCATACATGTTTACATGAAATTTACATTGTCCTAGTGCATACAGTACTCAAGCCCAAAAGGAAAGTACAACAGTTTGGGGCATATCCTGAGGTGTACAATAAAAAGCAAAAGCTCACACTGTTAGTGGTACAGATCTGCCTCCACTACCATGTGGATCGATCTCAGGCAAGAGATGATAACTGGCTTGCTCACTTCACCTAAAAGGGAAGTATCAATAAGAAAATTTCTAGAAATATGGATCAAATCTAATAAAATAAATGATATTATTAAATCAACTAATATGCATCAATTAAATGTAATCTATTTCAGAAATAAATCAAGGTGCTATTGAAAGGAAGCAAAGTGCATAAGACTTATCCCATTTACAAACACCGAAAGCACAAGTCGGAAGGAAAAAATTTTCTTAATTGAGACAAACACACTAATGCACTTGACTATGATTAACAGATATCATCTTAATGATTGGTGAATTTTTTTCTTAATACTCTTGTGATGCTTAAAATCCACTTAACTTGTAGTAACTCGTGAGGAAAAAACTACCTATCCAAGATTGAAAAGTGAAAAGAGGAACTGAGCTTAGTAATCAGATCTTTCCACTGAACAAGTGAAATGCCTCACGTCAAACGACAATACTTTCCTCAAAAGTGAAAGAAAAGAAAGAAATAAAAAACTGAATGATATCATTTGTTTCAAAACAAAAAAAGGGGTAGAGTGATAGCTATCAAAAATCGAGGGTCTATTATGCATGGGTAAGATTGAAAGTATCTGTTAGTCTTAATTAGAAATTCTGCTTTTCATCATGTGTGATGCCTTTTAATCATGTCTCACACATTACATTTAATGGAATTAAATTTCTAAATGTGTGTTGAGAACTTGAATAAATACATGGACTATAAAATGGATATCTCTTAGAGCATGCACTCCCATCATCATTCCCTTGGTGAACTCTTCACATACTCTGCATTTATGCCAATTGTATTTCTTATCTCTAATACCACCCATTTTTTGATGTTGTCAAAAAGGGGGAGAGAATATGTAGAGAGAATATTTTGGTTTGGGGGGAGAGTTTGTTCAAAAATGAAAAGGGGAGGGTTAGAAGTATCCTTGAGAGGGGGAGTCATATTGCATGCCTGAATGCTTGCATGCATATATATATATCAAATTGACACATGAATGTGAATGTTGTGTTTTGTGTGAAAAATGTAGAAGTGTTCTGTCATCATCAAAAAGTGGGAGATTGTTGTACTCTGTAGATTTTGATGATCACAAAAACACTAAGTTTAATTCTTGTTGAGAAAATCACAAAAATATTAAGTATAATTCATGTTCTTGACCCAAGTGTTTGAATTATTTATATGTGATTTGAGGGTATAATTTGTGTGTTAACTGTGAAGTAAAAGTGTCCACAAGTCGCACTTGAAATGGACATTACAAAGCCCAAGACTTGGACAAAAACAAAAGACAAGATTGGAAGAAGAACTACTGAACTGACATAATTAGACGACCGACTTGCAAGAATCGGTCGATCGATTATGTGAAGCTCCAATCGATTGATGAAGTCAAGGCCAATCGATTGAAAAGCAAGGCCCAATCGATTGACGGTCAAGTAGAAAATCAGACGATCGATTTGGAGATTACAGATGACCGATTATGAACCAATCAATTAATGTTCAGTCCAATCGATTGATGGTGAAAAGGTCAATCAATTGATGATGACTAAGGTTCCGATTGATGAAGAAAATATTGGACAACCGACCTAGCCAGTACAGATTGCCACTAGGACTATCAAGAAATCGAACAACCGATTCTCCAGAATCGGATGACCAATTGGCCAGTTGATTTGCCAGTTGAAACACCAGTTGAAGTTAAGGCAGAAATCGGATGACCGATCAGAAGATTTTGGTCGACCGATTCTAGAGTTTCTACATACGAATTTTCCTAAACAGAGTCCTACAAAGATCCAACTCTTTCCAAACTTTGAGGAATCCTTTGAGATTATAAATACAACATGTTCTCATAATTTGAAAGAGTTCTCCATGCACCCAAGAGCCCATCTTGTGCCCTAGAGTTCAGATCAAGAGCTTCTTGCCCTAGAGTGATTTACATGAAGCCCTAAACATCTAGAAGGTTGGAAGATGAGTTCTTATTGATCTAGAAGACTTCCAAAGATTCCAAGGAGCTGATCTTCATCAAAAGGATGTGGGCTTGGGTGATCAGATCATGGTTCTTCACTTGGAGAGTTGTACATCGGTGATCTTGCTTCTACAACGGTTCTCCTTATTTCAGACAGGGGAAATCTTTGTGCTTTTAGTTTTACTCTTTCCCACTGTCATATGCCTATTGGGACTTATCAATTTCGTACTTAACAACATCTTGTGTTTGTGTGCTCGGGTTGTGAGCACGTTGTGGGTGTGTAGTGCATGCGCGCATACACACTGGGTTGTCTTGTCTCCAGAAACGAGGTGGGGTTTGTGTTGTCCGGCCCTGTTAACAACTATGTGTGGTGGTTTATGCTTGTACCTGAAAATAAGTTAGTGAAAATCCTCACGGGGTATGAGGTAGTGAACGTAGGCACACCATGAGTGTGTTTGCTGAACCACTAGAAATCTTGCGTGTCTTATGGTTTGTTCCATATCTTCTACCTCCATTCTATACACGCTAGGATAGTTGATTTCACAGTTTCTATTGCCATATTCCACTGTGCACATCATTTTATAGATTGTCTTAATTGAGTTTAATCTATTTTGTTTAAAAGATTTTAAAATTAGGTGATAACCAATTCACCCCTCCCCTCTTGGTTACTCGTCGCACATACACATGTACTTCAGGTTTGGGGTTTTAGGAGTCCCATCATGACTCAAATTCGTGGGTTACAAATTTAAGAGATTTATTTCCATTTTTGGTGTATCTCTCCCAATTAGTTATGGAGACATAGTGGGAAACCCTCCTCTGGGTTATACCCATGAATTGGACACACTTGGTTGTCCAATAGTGATGTATTGGGTGAGAATTTATATATTTAATCTTAATTAGTTAAGAGTTCTGAATTCTGGGGTCATTTTTATTTTCTGATTTTATTCACGTGCCAAATGACGTCTATTGGCCCAAATCTCATGATGAGCTGTCAAAACTCGTTGTTTGAAGACTACCTATAATTTTTCTTTTAATTTATGATGTATTTTTGTACATATGATAATGGGTTTTTGACTTATTCCCTAATGATGGTAATAAGCCGCAATAATTTTTAAACTTGGCCTAAAAGATTTTTCTTGGCTCAAATTTTCTTATGGGTCATTATAAAATACTATTTAAAATCTAACTATAATTTTTATGAAAATTTTAAATATATTTTTACACATGTGATAATTATGTGTATGTATTTAACTAATTTTAGATTATTAAATAGTCATATTTTCTATTTATCTTTAATTATGAATTACTAAAATTTTTGAGATGCTAAAAATAACTTGCAAATGCAATTTGACATGAGACAACCATGTTCTGTTAGTGCAACCACACATCATATAATGTATAAGATGGTTGTACACTTTGTCCCTTGTCAAGGGTACCATATTGAAACACTTTTTTCACAGTCATTATATTAACACCTTGTTGTCTCCATGCCTAAGTGCTCTCCTATCTTCATGATATGCATAATCTCAAAATTGGCGAATTCCATTTTGGCATCTAACATCTCTTGTGTCATGAATATCCATCTAACTTTTATCCAATCTAATCATATTTATCTACATCATATTAGTATATCATATCAATCTTCTAGGAAAAAAAAACGACAGCATCTCTCCTAAAAATTAAACATTTTCTGCATTCGTACACCTGTTTGATTTCATATCGAACAATGCAAATAGGGTTCCTACATCAAATAATATGCCCACCTATGACTATTCGATCATTCGATGTTATTCATTATATATGTTTCATGATTATCTTAATATTTCAATAATATCATTATTGATTAATTTTAACATTTCTCTAAAAGTCGTTCATAACAAGTTTGTGTACATGAGAAGAAAGAGATATAAATTTATAAAGGAAAATATTATTTATCCAAGGTGATCGGGTAAAAAGTTGACTCATGAGATTTAATGTCCGACCAATTAAGTTGGACATAAGTCGCTTAAACGTTTCTAATTAGTTGTCCGAGGTAAATAAATATTTCTTTTTTATAAATATTTTTATATTAGATATATTTTGATAAATATTTATTAAAATAAATTATTTTAATAAAGTCCCCACAAGATTTAAATATCCATGCGGTTCTTCTCAAGTCTCAACTACTGCATTCAAAGGTCACCAAGCAACAACGGGCACTGAGTGCATTAAAAGAAGGGCCACAAGGCCTGTTCTGTTTATGCATCTTTATGATCTTCTGATAGCAGCGTACAAAATCGACTTCAGTATTGCTTGTACACACTGCTTGGGATGTTAAATGCCTGGTCCGGTCAATCTGCGGGGTTTCATATCCCAAGGAAGGTTGGTGACCTGCGTCAGTGCGTGGGGAAAGATCTGGGAAATGTGGGTAGTGATAAATTTATTTGGTTTCGAGTGGAGAAATATTTGACGTGCTAAATCCAACCTTAGCATTAGTTTATGGATTAATATTTACCGCTGTTGACCCATCATTGTTTTACCATCATCCTATTGATTATTGTTATATTATCTTAACATGTTGTCAGCCCTCAACCATTGTCATTGACTTTGCCCAACGATCCTATCACATGATAGATGTGTAACATTTATTACTGATTTATATAAGAAATATTTACTACACATCATATACACATTTATATGTCGAGATTTGGGTGCTCCATCGTATCAATATAATAATCACCTAACGATGCACACCCTCTTCAGAGATATGGAACAAGTATTTCTCTTCCCACATTGAATATTTCGTCAATTAGACAAGTTACTTGGCTCAAATTACATGTAGTAAATCTATGGCAGCATTTAGAAAAGACTTTTGAAAATTGATTTATCTAAAAATCAAATTCCCCAAACAGCCATCGCACGTGCGCATTTTTGGTGCCTCGTCACCCGCACCTTCTATGATATGGGCACCGATGTCTCGTCGCTTATAAACTAGTAGACGGATTAGATCTCGTTGTTATCCGTGCAAAAATTATCCAAAAACAACTTTAGACGGCCATTTTCCGAGAGATGGGAGAGAAAATACCACCTCTCTCTTTTTTTTTTTTTGCTAACGAGGAAACCCCGCCCCGTGTGGCTTTGTGGACTCAAGGATTGGTGTTCGTAAACTCCAAGGTCAGGACTTGGCAGCTCCTACTTTCCGTGTACCCGTATTGTCCTTACCCCACTTGACCAGGAAAATCCCGGACCTACACACCTCGAGGATTATATGTAGATCAGGTAAGCCCCTGAAAATGCCAGGAAAATACCACCTCTCTCTTCGCCGCAGCAAGTAAGTCGAATACGTTTGAAAATGTTGTCACATTTGTGAGCAATTTTGCATATCAAAATCACCCAAAACTCCGTCCCAAACATCTCATAGTAAAATGGCACCATTTTACTTTGTTTTATTATTTCAACTTACTAGCACGTGCGAAGCACGGCGCCGTCTGCAACCCAAAAGCCCCTCTTTTGTCTTTCTCCTCTTCCAAACAAAGCGAAAAGGGAAGCTGCATACAATCTCCGATTGTCGATACTTGTCTTGTCCTCCGTCCAGCAGACTGCTGAAGAATCCATATGCAGGGAGATCCTCCTGCGCCATGGATGCTGCAACGGACACAGCCAGGATACTGCAGCGGCCGCTTTCGCATTCAGTTCACTCAGCCGAGTGACTGGTACAGAGTGCCGCCATCCCGGGGGGCGGTCTCGCCGACGTGACGCCTCTTGATGTAGCCACCCGAGTGGTCTTCTCCGTCGGGTCCTCGCTCTCAGGGCTGGACCACCGACGGCGGTGGCGGAGGAGGACCTTCACTGGGTGTCGCAGCGCGAGGCCACGGCCAGGTCGAGAGGCGGACGGGGGGTGCTCATTGCTGCCAGCAGCTGACACATCCCGGTGTAGCAGTCCCACACCACCACCTAAAATGCAACGTTTAGATCTTCATAAGAACACATAAAAGAATGCGAGAAGAGGAATCTTATTCTATTCCAGACACATTAAACGCTAAATGCCATCTCAGACGAGCCTGATGAAGGGGGGGGGGGGGCGGGTGGCGGGGGGGTTTCCGTCCGTATGATCGAAAACTTCCTTCCTGTCCTAGTGGATTTTACTCGGCCAGCTCAGTTACAAAGGTTTAGAGGATAAGTGGTACCTTTTAGCTCGCGCAGTACCAAGTACTTCGCACACCCATACGAACAAACAGAGGAATAAAGCACGAGCTTATAGAGGACCGTAATAAAAGCTTTAATTTGATGGTGTTCAAGACCGTAACTTTCTCTAGGCGACTGCACGAGGACACGGCGGCGCGGAAGGCTGGGAACCGGTCGGGGAATAGCTCGTGGGCGGCGGCGAGCAACGCCGAGGCTGCCGCCACCGAGGGCTTGTAGTCCACCAGCTTCGCCTCTGCCGCCCAAACCAAAGTAGATGCAAACAATCAGTAAATGGTCGAATTCACAGCACGTGGAAGCGCTTTAATTACCGCGTTGAGCTCTGAAGAGGATCTGGGAGGCGCGGGCTTCGAGGTCGGCGGCGGAGGACCGGTCACCGGGGCGGAAAAGGGGAAGGAAGAAGCGGAGGAAGGAGAAGGGGGTGACAGACCGCATCCGCCAGCCGAGCGCCGTCAGCACCAGCAGCTCCATCCGTCGTATCGACCCGCCGTCGGGCACAGGACCCAGCCCCCCCTGTTTCATCGTCAAACATGCTAAGGAAGCATATATATAGTACTAACAAGTAAAGTTAGCAAAATGAGACGCAGAAAATAACGAGTGCCATCTTGTAATAATCACATTATACCAAACATTCTTTTCATAGCAAAATAATAATAATCTTGTAAAAGTCATAATATGCTATCGCATTCTTCTTAATGTGTCCAAAAAAACAAACTTTAGTTTTATATCAAAATTTTGATAACAGTGACAATGTGCTTATCAAAATGCTTTATAAATGATGGCATCAGATGAAAACTCTAGACTACATTCAACATACTATCACTTCTTAAAGAACATCACTACAATAATCTATAATCAACCATAGCCCTACAATAATCTACAATATGAAATTTCGTTTGTTTGTGTTTTTTTTTTTTTTTAAGACAGAGCGAGGTAGAACAAGAAGTGGAGACAGTCTTGAACTGTCGGCAACCAGATGAGCGAATCTTATAGTTCTGGTTATCAACCTTTCTCCAAGGTCTTATACTAAGAGAGAAAGAGTTCTAATAAAGCAAAACAACTGGGAGCGAAATTGTAATTGCTAAAGCTAGCTAGTTAAATGTACATTGCTACATACAAATAACGTACACTCAATACGTACTGGGAAACAGGCGACGGAGAAAGGGGTGTTGTTCATCTTGCAGGCGAGGGAGAGGCAGGCGGTCGCCAGCAGCTGCACGATCCAAGGCTTATTCACCTGACAACCCAAATAACACAAACACCCACCCATGACATGAGAGATATTGGAGACAGGGATAGGAGGTTGTAGGCCGAAAGAACAATGTTGCCCCCTACGGATAATTAGTTGGGCATGGACGGTTACCGCCGGCGGGGTCGCCTGCCGGGACAGGAACCGATCAACGTAGTTGATGGCGAGGTAGACAGCGGAGGGGTCCATGTTGCCAGTATGCTGCGCCTGGAGAAGCAGCGAGGCGGCGTCATGGCGGAGGGAGAGGTGATGGGGGTGGAGTTCCCCGATGGAGGTCGCATAGTCGGATTCGGCGGCGAAGAGCGCAATGGCGGCTGGGTCGGATGCGTCGACGTTGTCAACGTCCCCCGCAAATTCGACAGTGTCTAACTCCATGGTGATGTCTGCTCCCCCTTCCCTTTTAATCTGCGCCGAAGTAGAACCACATGGACCAGCTCTGCATCTTTTCTAGTTCCGACGTAGGAATGGCCCTAATGGAAAGAAGGGGGGGGGGGGGGGGGGTGAATCGGTTTGCCGCGGCGGCATTAAAAAGATAGCTAGTGTGGTAAAATAGAAGCAGTAAAAAAAAAAATTGATATTATAGCTACTTTTTGTATGATTATATCGACAAATACAGACTCGGGCACTTGTGGGCTGCCCGGTGGCAAACAAGGGATGGACCTTGCAATATTTGAAGCATTGCGAGACTCAACTCATTTCTATCTCGGACAAGTGAGAGGTGAGCATCCATGGCGTGCCTAAAAGTTTCCCATAAGTATAATTAGTATAATTATATATGATTTTTTTTTAATTAAACCACGTTCTTAAATTAAAATTTACATACAAACTATCATATTCTTATATTTGCTTGTGTACCCCTCTTTGGCTGTTACCTAAACCATAGTTGGGCATACGGAATTGGTCGATTTGTATAGATATTAGGACCTCTTAGGCACGGTCAGCTTGATAATTTTCTTTTGACTCATTTTTATTTTTTAATTAAAATTTAAACACAAATAAGATGGGAGAAGATCGAACTTTTGTGATGTATATTTGATGCGGAAGTTATCCCACGTGCGAGGAGGAAGACGATGTCTGGAAGACGATCTGTAACAACTCAGAAAATTGAATACTTAAAAAATTTGAAATAATAATTTCTTTAAATCGAAATAATAGAAACATGCGTATCATTATCATATATACAAGAATACATCGGAAAATTTCTTAAAAATTATAAATCAATCTCAGACATTATTCCTAAGTGTTCCACGTAAAAATTCGTGCAACGAAAAATCTGATTGGCCAAGCGTATGTCACAATGTGACCAATTATCCAAATCATGAAACTAAGTCGAAAAACCGTTAACATGGAAAGATAACGCGCCCATAAATTAAACGAACATGTCGAAGAGATTCCAACACTATGAAATGAATAACCATTATCGGGTTTGGACCAATGGACCTCTCATAGCCCATGAATAAATTCAAATAAGAAAATGTAATAAAAATCATAACTCTATTGTTCTCTAATTAAAAAAGGGAAAAACCTATAAGATAAATTCCGATAAATAATGGGCTTGGTTAAATAGACCATATAAAATTTATTGGGCCAAAATAGAAATTTATAAAAGAAGAATAATAGGAAAATACCCTAATTTCGTAATTAAATTATTACTTAAATAGAAAAAAGGGTATTAAAGTATTAAAATAAGTAGTTTGTGATTGAATTGGATTCCTAAACCTACCCTAATAGGTTGGCCATGAATTTAGCTCCCATCCTCACCCAAATAGGAAGTGGGAAGCTTGGAAGGAGGTTAGGAAAGAGGAAATTCAAAATTTAATAGGAGTTAGAGTCCTATTAGGAAATAGAAAGAGGAGAAGCTTAAATACTCTCCTAAAACCCTCATGGCTGGCTCTAGCTCGTGCCAAGGGATTCCTGGACCAGAAGGAGAGGCCAAGGAGGAGGAGATTTCGTGGGGAGAAGAACTTTTCAAGCTCTTAACCTCGTTCTTCAAGTTCTAGCCCTAGAAGAGGAAATCGAGTCAAGGTAGGCATTCTCATGAGCAAAATCAAATTAAACTCGTCTGTAGGTAGTTCCAATCACCAGGAACAAAAGCCCTCTTGTTTCATAATTTTTCATCGAGTCAATCTTTTGTTCTTGATTTTTGAAGTTCTGCATACATGATAATCCCGAGTCATCATGTTTAAATCAGATCTCTATATACACTTGTTCCCATGCTACGAAAATTTTACTGTAGATACTACTTGTTGTTAGGGATCTTTTGCCCCTAAAAGCCCTAAATTTCATCGAGCATGTTGATCGAATTTAATCGATCTTTCTCTCTGTGTCATGTTCTGAATAACTCGTTCTTGCTCATGTTCAAACCCTATAAGAACCATGCTCTCTCTCTAATTCCAATTTGCTGGAAGTACCCTTGCATGTCTAGTTTAATTTGAAACTTGTTTCGTGATTTTTCATCGACTATGTAATTAGTTATGATTTTTCAAAGTACCCTATGTCCAAACAAGTCAAGTTGGCACGTAATCCGATGTAGAACATGTTTCCCGCTCGAACTCAGGTGAAGTACCTGAGAACGCGACGGCTCGACACGTCGCTTTCTCAAGCCCATCGCGACGCCTCTTCTTGTCGCGTTCTGAACGCGACAAGACACCCCGTCGCGTTCTGACCACCTGAGCAGACAGCCCTGTCGCCACCCTTTTCATGCCCTGTCGCTACCTGCCCTACCCCTGTCGCAATCCTTACAGACCTATGTCGCCTTCACAGGATTTTGCATGAAAACTCATAAAATTTGTTACGCCTTTTTAACAGTCACATACGTAGTAAAAACATCTGTTTTACATGGAACTATATTGAATGCTTTAAAATACATATTCACGACATCTTTTCCATCTACAATTTTATGACACATGAACACACTTGGAACCATCCAAATATGGCTTAATTGGCATGAACTTGTGACATAATTTATCTGGTAATTTATGCAATTAAATTGCCTTACTTGTAAATGAACTTGTCCTCGATTTTCGCGTTGTTCTGAAACACCGATCTCGACGCTCCACTGTTCTAGAATTCCTCTAGAACGTCGAGCACTTGTTTCTATAATTGCCCTCTTTCTTGACTTGGACGAACTCTCTGTCGGATACTCCTTCTGCCGGACTAGTGAATCCTTGTTCAAGGCCTCCATAAGTCTCCTCTGATCATGGATTCCCACATGGTCGACGAGCTGGTTGTACCCGAACACCTGTTACACCCTTTAGGGATCATTACGATCCAAACGGCTATTAGAAATTCACTCTCGTCTTAAATCATGCCGAACCTCTGGACTTGTGCATAATATGGCCAGCGGAAAGATCGTGAGTTCCACCTGACTGCCAACACCGTACGCGCGTGTTGTGCAACGGTTACTATCGCTCGTTACTCGACGTATCATGTGCAATGACCATAAGATCTCATCTATACTCTACTCGCTCGTCTATTCATATTCACGTTCACTCTACAATCTCGTCTCTCTCGTCTATTCATCTAGTACTCTCTTGTTACCCTTTGAGCTGTGTAGCTCCTATCGTTTGTACTATTTGATGACTGTCTAGCGCTATAATATGGGTCTTGCGACTCTACTGTATCAAATGCATACTGTGCAAAGCACGGAGAGTGTCCGAGGGGCTCCAATCTAGTCCTGGGGGCAGAGAGCCACCCGAAAATACCTGTAGGGGCTATTGACGGTGTTCTGCATTGCATCGGTTCTGACTATACTGTGTTGGCTAGACATCTGACTATTATCCTTTTAGTCTGAGGAGATCAGACGTACTGTACCATTTCTGTGCTATTACTGTGCTAGCACTGACTGTTATACATTAGTCTGAGGAGTTCGGACATAATGTACTATCATGAAACGGCTACTGTCCTAGAAGTGACTACTGCCATATTCCACCAGTGCACCGTTGTGCAACTATACACGCTATCTCGTTACACGCTATCTTGTCATACGCTCTACTTTCTCTACTTGATACTCGCTATCTTGAGTTACTATGTGCTATCGCGACTTGATCACATTCAAAGTGCAATTTACTCTTTACATGACCATCTACTATTATCTCTTCTTGCTATACATGTCGCTTGCTATTCTTGACAATATCGTTACTTGCCATTGTTGTTATCGTTTTCTATCGTGACTTGACTTTAATTATCGTGCTATACTTGATTCATCTGCTATTTGAACCAGGTACTTGTGCTATTATTTTCGCGACTTTACATGACTCTCTCTATCATTAGTTACTCTGCCATTTAATGCATTAATTATTTAAAACCTGCTTGAGCCTGAGATTTAAGTCCTACTGGGCGTTATCGCTCACCCTTCGTTATTTGTTATTGTGTCTCAGGTAAGTCGGACAATGACGTTATACGAACCGATGGGACAGGACCCGAGTGATGAGTGACCTGGAGCCAAATGACGAAGTTACCCTAGCACTATGGAGTCTAGTAGTGATTGTTTTAGATTTATTTTCAATGTAATGATGTCATTGAGCCTTATGTGTGGCTCTGAATTAGTAGTTGTAATAGTCTTAGTGATTTTATAATGAAATAAAGAGTTTATTCCAATTATTATTTATTAGATGCTCTGATGTTTGCGAAAGTATGCGCAATTGTCGTTACCATACTCGTTGTTCGCGTCTCCCTCCGATTTATTCCGCTGCTAAATTGTAGGGGCGTGACACGATCAATGTGCACGGACGTCGGGATAGGAGACATGTAACCCTCTGTGATCTCCCTCTAGTTTTCTCTCTCTATCTGTCTGTAGTCTATGTGATCTAATGGAGAGTCTCACATATATATTTATCTATCTGTCATTAGTCTATGTGATCTGATGGAGAGTCTCACATATATATTTATAGAGAGGAGGGATCAATCCTAATTAACCTAAACAGGATTTCACCCATAATAGGATCTTAAAGGGCACTTAACAGGTTAAGTCCAATGGACCTAATGGTGTGTCATAAGTTGTGGAGCCTAAGACAGTGGACCACAATATCGGGTAAAACCTAACATTCTCTCACTTTGTTCAATTTATCACAACTACATCAAATCTTCCTTTGAAAACATACATATAATATAGACTGATAGAGTTTTAAAAGGACTCTTAAAAATTTCTTGCCTTGGACTTGCACCTGAAGGAAAAAATACAGTACATACGCGCATGATTAAAAACCAAAACCACACACCATTTTAATTAATGGAACTTCAAGAGTTCAAATATAGTAAATCAAATGACAAGGGTCATGGTAGTAAATGTATTCAAAATACACACCACCTTCCATGTACCATAATGCCACAAACTCACTACAACTGAACATTAATTTTGAAATTATAGATAAATTCAAACTTAATGTTTATTTGCTGGTCACCGCTTAAGCATGCATTCTACCAACCCATAGCCAATCATGTATACACAAATAAATAGAATATGTAGAGAATAATAGAAGAATCATGACATAGATGTGATCACAAATAACAACATAATGTCAACTGAAAGTGTCATAACATATCTAGAGAGCTTACAAGACCCATTCGAATCACATGACTACAAAAGATGTTAGCAGATAGTAATTTAGTGAGAGAGTCAGCAATCATAAGATCTGTCCGAATATGTTCTATAAACACTTCATGATTCTTCACTCTATTTCTAAGAGAAAAATACTTGATATCTAAGGGTCTATCACCCTTGGATGCCTTATTGTTCTTAGAGAATAAAATTGTAGCAGAATTGTCACAATAAATCTTGATAGGTCTAGAGATGAAATCTATAAACAGTAGATCTGTGAGCAAATTTCTCAACTAAATAGCTTGACCACTAGTCTCAAAATAAGTAATAGACTCAACTGTCATAGTGAAAGTCACTATAACACTCTACTTTTCACTACACCAGGTAATTGCTCCCCCTCTCAAGAGGAACACATAGTCCGTAGTGGACTTCCTCGTGTCAACGCAGCCACCAAAATTAGTATCAAAATATGAAATGACCTCCAACTGATTTGACCTTCTATATGTGAGCATATAATCCATTGTGCCTTTCAAATAACACATGACTTTCTTGGAAGCCTTCCAGTGATCTATGCCTGGGTCACTCTGATATCTATTGAGCATACCCACAACAAAAGCTATATCTAGACATGTACAAGTTTGAAGGTACATCAGGCTCTCAACAGCTAAAGCATAAATAATAGATTCCATTTACTTCATTTCTAAGTCATTCTTCGGACACTGTAATTTACTGAATTTATCACCTTTAACAATGGGTACTTTATCTAGTGTACATGACTGCATGTTAAATCTTTCTAAGACCTTTGAGATATAAACCCTTTGGGAAAGACCTAAAGTGTCTGATGGTCTATCCCTAGTGATCTCAATGCCTAACACATATTGAGATTCACCTAAATCTTTCATCTCAAAGTTTTCAGAAAGAAAAGTCTTTGTTTCATGTAATAAACCAAGATCACTACTGGCAAGCAAGATATCATCTACATACAAAAGCAAGGTAATGAACTTACTCCCACTGACCTTTAGGTATAAACATTCATGAATAATGTTTTCCTTAAACCCAGAGGACAGTATGATTTCACTAAACTTAATGAACCATTGACGGGATGCTTGTTTAAGTCCATACACCACAAGAAAAAACCAAAATAGCGACCGAAAAATTCAGTCACAATTCGGTCCCTAACAGAAATAGTGATCAAATTATGATCGACAAGTGACCGAATTTGTCGGGGAAATTTTTTTGGTCACAATATTGTGACCGAAAATTTTCGATCGCTAATCAGTCTCCTGATCAGAGACCACAACAATTTAGTCTCTAAATCAATTCAACGACTAAAATATTTCGGTCACTATTTCAGTCACAAAATAGTGACAAAAAAAATGACTAAAATATTTCGGTTGCTATCGGCGACCGATAATTTCGGTTGCTATCGGTGACCGATAATTTCGGTTACTGTTTCGGTCATAGTATAGTGACCAAAATAGTGACTGAAAACTTCCGTTCGCTATACTCTAAACTAGCGACCGATATATTCAGTCACAATTTGGTCACAAAATAGTGACTAGAATAGCGACCGATATAGTCGGTAGCTACTCGGTCTCTAACTTTTTAATTAATTTTTTAAAAGTAAATATTTTTTAAAAAATAACCTGTGTACATATAATAAAAATAAAAATTGTCCACTATTACATAAAATGTCTATAAAATATCCACAATAATTCTACATAAAATATCCACAACAATACATATATAAAATGTTCATAACAATGAAAAAAAATCATGGATCCTTTACATCCACCTCGTCCTCATCTTCTCCGACACCACTCGATGAAGGAACCTACAATAGATATATAAGAATAACATAATAAAATTAAATACTATAAGAAATAAATTATTTAAATTTTTAGAATTTATTTTTTTATTTCACTCACTTTTAAACTAAACTAATTTGATGAATATAAATTTAAACTCTGAAATAAAACAAGGATCACTCCGATTTGAACTCTGTCAGTGTTCACAAGTCACACTGATCCCCCCCGGTTGTGCCGGAACTAACTGGAGGCCGATTGGATTAGTATTTATAATTTTAGACCCCCAAACCGAAGTTTTTATTTTTATTTTTAAACTAAACTAACTTACTTAATGTGAATTTGAGCGCCGAGCTCAAACTAGGAGTCCGATTTGAACTCTGTCAGTTTCCACGAGTCACATTCATTGTCCTGGCCATGTTGGAACAAACTGTAAGCCAATCGAATTAGTATTTCTAATTTTGGACCCCCAAACTTAAGTTCTTCATTTTTAAACTAAACTAACTTGCTTAATGTGAATTTGAGCACCGAGCTCAAACCGGGATTCCGATTTGAACTCCGTCAATTTTCGCAAGTCATACTCATTGCCTTGGCCGTGTTGGAACACACCGTAAGCCAATCGGATTAGTATTTATAATTTTCGACCCCAAAATCTAAGTTCTTCATTGATAAAGTAAACCAATTTGCTTAATATGAATTTGAGCACCGGGCTCAAACCGGGAGTCCGATTTGAACTTCGTCAGTTTCCACACGTCACACTCATCGCCCTGGTCGTGCTGGAACAAATTGTAAGCGAATAAGATTAGTATTTCTAATTTTGGACCCCCGAACCCAAGTTCCTCAATTTTAAACTAAACTAACTTGCATAATGTGAATTTAAGCATCGAGCTCAAACCGGAAGTCCGATTTGAACTCTGTCAGTTTTCACAAGTCACACTCATCACCCCGGCTATGCTGGAACAAACTAGAGGCCAATCGGATTAGTATTTCTAATTTTCGACCCTCAAACCTAAGCTCTTCATTTTTAAACTAAACTAACTTGCTTAATGTGAGTTTGAGTGCTGAGCTCAAATCGGGAGTCCGATTTGAACTCCGTAAGTTTCCATAAGTCACACTGATCGCCCTGGTCGTGCTGGAACAAACTGGAGGCCGATCGGATTAGTATTTCTAATTTTGGACTCCCAAATGTAAGTTTTTGTTTTTTAACTAAACTAGCTTACTTAATATGAGTTCAAGCGCCGAGCTCAAACTAGGAGTCTGAGTCGCATTGATCGCCCCGACCGCACTAGAACAAACCAGAGGCCAATCAAATTACTATTTCTAATTTTGGACCCTCAAACCTAAGTTCTTCATTTTAAAACTAAAGTAACTTGCTTAATGTGAAGTTGAGCGCCGAGCTCAAATCGGGAGTCCGATTTGAACTCCGTCAGTTTCCACAAGTCACACTCATCGCCCTAGCTGTGTTGGAATAAATTAGAGAATGATCAGATTATTATTTCTAATTTTGGATCCTCAAACCTATATTCTTTGTCTTCTAACTAAACTAACTTGCTTAATGTGAGTTCAAGCGTCGTGCTCAAACTGGGAGTCCGATTTGAACTCCATCAGTTTTCATGAGTCACACTCATCGCCTCTGCTGCGCTGGAACAAACCAGAGGCCAATCGGATTAGTATTTCTAATTTTGGACCTCCAAACCTAGGTTTTTCATTTTTTAACTATACTAATTTGCTTAATGTTAGTTCGAGCACCGAGCTCAAACTAGGAGTTCGATTTGAACTCTGTCAGTTTCCATGAGTCACATTCATCGCCCCAGCCACGCTGGAACAAATTGGACTCCAATTAGATTAGTATTTATAATTTTGGACCCCGAAACCTAAGCTCTTCATTTTAAAACTAAACTAACTTGCTTAATGTGAATTTCAGCACCGAGCTCAAACCGGGAGTCCGATTTGAACTCTGTCAGTTTCCATAAGTCACACTCATCGCCCTGGTCGTGATGGAACAAATAGGAGGTCGATCAGATTAGTATTTCTAATTTTGGACCCCCAAACCTAAATTTTTCATTTTTTTAACTAAACTAACTTTCTTAATGTGAGTTCGAGCGCCGAGCTCAAACTGAGAGTCCGATTTGAACTCCATCAGTTTCCATGAGTCACACTCATCGCCCCGACTGCTAAAACAAACCGGAGGACAATCAGATTAGTATTTCTAATTTTGGACCCCAAAACCTAAGTTCTTCATTTTAAAACTAAACTAACTTGCTAAATGTCAATTTGAGCGCCGAGCTCAATCTTGGAGTTCGATTTGAACTCTGTCAGTTTCCATAAGTCACACTCATCGCACGGGCCATGTTGGAACAAACCGAACACCGATCGGATAAATATTTCTAATTTTGGACTTCTAAATCAAACATCAAATAATTTATAACTACATTCTTTTGGTGATTGTGTATTTGAACGCCGAGCGTAAACTGGAAGTCCGATTTGAACTTCGTTAGTTTCCACAAGTCATTCTCATCTCCCCGACCGTGTTGGAACAAACTAGATGCCAATCAGATAAGTATTTCTAATTTTGGACCCTAAACCCATGTTCAAATAGTTTCTAACTAATTAATTTGACAATTGTGTATTTGAGCATCAAGTGCAAATCGGAAATCCGATTTGAACCATGTCAGTTTCCACAAGTCATGAAAATCAGACGCCCATAGGATAGGTATTTCTAGTTTTAGACCCCCCATCCCAAGTTATGATGTTTTAAACTTAGTGATTAAAATTGACTGTTACAATATAGAAATTAAACTAAAATCAATTTACTCACATGAGGGGGCCGCTTGATGTCGATGGTGCTGCCTGAGGAGGAATGCTGTCCTGGAAGAGGGCCTGAGAGAGGGCCTGGGATAGAGCCTAGGAGAGCTGAGCCTAGACAATGTCAGACACCTGTGTATGCATCGTGTGGACCAGACAAGACTCTAAACCAGAGATCTCATCTCGAATGAAGCCCTACCTGAAGCACCAGGTGTGGTGAATGCACCATGTGCGGTGAATGCACTAGTCACCTATGAGCCTGAACTCGAGGCTCCAGATAACACCCTGCTCGTGTCCATATTGTGTCCAAAACCATACACATGGCCTTTCTTTGGGGCACCAGATGCTGCAACCCATACCTCAGGATCTAACTGTGGTTATTCCTCCTCCTCGGCGTACTTCTCTATCATCTACTAGCTATATGACTACTGCAAAAAATAAAATTGTCAATTTAATATTAATCTGTAACGAGAAAAAATAAATAGTGAATAGATTGAAAATACTTATCACAACCTATCGGACTCTATCGCTAATGTACTTGTTACCGTATACGTAACATTGGTCGGCTTAGGCCAAGGTGACTGCTCAGGTGCTCCTCGCAGAAGAATGAGCCGAGACGACCAAGCTGATGAATCTGGTTTGAGGCGCTCTTGGCCAATGTGTGATGCTAGTTCTGAGCTCCCGATTTCACCTGCAAAGCCCACCGAGAAGCCTCGGCGGGGAGACACTCCGATGCTCTTGTCAGTCTCTAGCCGAGTAGAATGGCCTAACCTGTGAGATAGAACAGCGTACCTACACCTGTGGAGTGTCTACCTATTATATAGTGTTAGGACACCTGTGTAATTTCTAGATGACCCCACCGATCTCTCTGAGGGTTTCTGTGATTGACACCAGATCGTGGCTGTAACCAGTATGCCAGATCACCGAGATCGTGGTCTTAATGGCCGTAATTATCGGGCGCGTGATCTTCGAACCTTACCTCATTTGTTATTGCACTGTCAGTCACGTAAGCTATGCTCCAGAACACCTGCTAGCATGCTGGGCTCCAGGTTGGCTTCGTCTGAGCTGAGAAAAATGTCCCCGACTGAGCTGAGGAAGACGACCCAGGTGTGAAAGTAGATTGATCTTTTTGACCTGACTCGTTGGATCATAAAACGCCAACATTCTGCCTGAGAAAGAAGGGATGTCGGCCTATGCCCTCAATGAGTTCAGCTGAGCTTGAGGATTTAGCTGACCTGCTGGGAACTCCCCATAACACTGGCCCCCTAGGTTCACATCGGACTGAGAACTGGGCCGAGGTGAAGCTGTTTGACAAAGAAAAATATGTGCCTCACCACGTAACTGTGCCAGCCCACGTGGCCTATTCCGTGCCACATCATCACGCTGTCAGCGCCGACCTGCCACCAGTCACATCTTGAAGCCGTCAATGCCAGTCTGTACCGCACCGTACTATTAGGTCTCCTCGACTATTGTGCAGCGATGCCAACCGTCACGTCACCTCCTCGACTGCCGTGCGCCATCATGGCACTCCTCGCCAACCGCGCCTTTAGAATCTGAGGCAACGCTCGGTGGCCAATCCAGTAGCGCCACGTGTCAAGATCTGAACTGCTGTTGCCATCGATGATTATCCACCGTTGGATCTAATCAGCCCTCTGGCACTATAAATAGTGGGGTCTGCTGCCGAAAAACCACCCTTGCTCTCACGTGCGAGCATCTTCAGACGACCAGCCGACGTGCCAACAACCTTCGTGCTGACGTTCGAGCATTCGTCTCATGTTCTCTGCTTCTTCCCTTTAGAGGTAAGCCACGAGCTCTACCCTGTACAGTTCTTCCACGTCCTTTGCCTTGTCTGGAGGTTCTCCTTCCGAGAACTTCTCTGCTTCGGAGTTATCCGGAGTGGTCTCACCTCATCCTTCCGAGACAAGGACGTCTCTCCTGGAGGCTGCTTGGCCCGACACTCAAGCGTCGGATCTCGCCGAGGAGTCTTCCGATCTTAAAGTCGGTCCTGGGGCCTATGTTATGAAAAACCCTCTTCCCATACCTCGGGATCTCGTCGACAAGCCGACACTGTTGCTGATGCTCGGTGCAAGATCGATGAAGAGACCTTGCAATGGATGAAGACTCATTCAGGTCTCATCCTCCCCAAGGACTTCACCATATACACTGCTAAGAAGCTCCAGGCCCACTACACCATGCCGAGCAAAGTTTGCATCTACTCCGAGGCTGTCTGAGCAGGCTTCCGCCTACCCCTTCATCTATTCATCATTCTTCTACTCCTCAAGATGGGAGTCGCTCCATCGTAGCTGACCCCCAACTCCTGGAGGTCGGTTGTCGGCTTCCTGGCCGCTTGTGCCCTGGTTGAAGTCTTTCCGACCAGACGCCTCTTCTTCCACTGTTTCTTCATAAAAGCCTTCGGAGACTGGCTGTACTTTGCAGCTCGGTCAGGTCGGCAGATTCTTGGCCGAATGCCTTCCTCTGTCCACAACTGGAAGAGGAACTTCATTTTTGTTCACTCCCCGACCGGATGGCCCTTTCTGACCACATTGTCGGTGGTGAACATTCGAGATAAAGCTTTCTGCCCTCCAAATCTTGTTGCATCCGAGCTCTCGGAGTTTGAGTCTCTGCAGGCGGTGGAGCCTCCCGACCTGTTCGAGCCTTCCGAGAAGCTGTTAGAGCTAATTGCTGAGGCCAACTGAGGTCTGATCTTTTTGCCAACATTATTTCCTTTGGTCATTGTCTAATCATTTCTGAGAGCTAACCGATTCTTCTCCTCTCGCAGAAATGTTCGACAAGGGTAAGTCGTCAGCTCCATCCGCCAAAGCGAAAGGCAACATTTCACTTTCCGAGCTGGCTACGCGCGAGGTCATGTCGAAGAGCAAGAAGAGTGCGAGCCAAGGCTTAAAGCATGGTCACCCAGCTGAGACCAACATCCCTGTTGCTGCCTCGTTGTCCTCAGCCCCTGAGAAGGCGTAGTTTTCGGAGAAGAGGGTGCCATCCAAACATCCTCGGCCTGCCACGGGTTGGCATCGACCGATGTTACCGCCTTGGGCTCCTCTCTTCCGACATCGCCTTGTTGATCGAGGGAGCCCAGCGCCCTTGGGTGGGGCCGACAATCGGTCACCGCTGGAGCCAGGGCCCGTTCCTTGGCCCGAAAATCCAATGAGGTTATCGAGGACTTCTATAAGGTTGCGCAAGACCAGCTAGCATCGTTCGGGAAGCTTCTGCTCCGGGTTGAGGCCTCCTGAGCATCAGCCAAGGCACGAGTAGTCGAGGCCGGGGCAAAGCTTGATGCCGAGAAGAAGCTGAAAGCCGAGGAGACCGAGAGGGTGGACAAGCTACTCAAGTCCCTCTAGGATGAGAAAGAGGCCCATAAGGTGGAGTAGGGGGCCCACGAGAAGACGAGGGCTGAGATCGCGCAATTGATGGCCGAGGAGAAGAAGAAGGCGTTTGCCGAGGCTGTTGCCGAATACCGAGAATCCGATGAGCTCAAGGCTGAGGTTGTCAAGCTCTTCCAACAAGGGTACGACTTCTGCCTCGGGCGCGTAAGGGAAACACATCCGAACCTCGACCCCTTAGAGAAAGTGATCGATAATGAGGGGGACAAGGGGAACGTAGACGTCGAAGGGTCAGCCGATGACGTTCTGGCACGTACCGACGTCCCGACCACAGTCGAGGCTTCTGCCGCCGATGCGGGTGCTGCCAACGAGGCCTCCACCGCTGACGCAAACGTTGCTGCCTGATAACTACATAATTTTTTAGTGTTAAATTTCATACATGTAATTGATTTTAGACATCTTTTGTCTATAAATAATGTGCATTTTGAGTTTAATTCTCATTTCATCCATTAATAGGTTTTCGAGCATTTTAGTTAAATTTTTGTGTAGAACACATAGTTAGATTTAAAATCAATGGTTTGACTAATAAAGTGTTTTCTTTTTGCAAGTATGTTGTACATAAATAAATCCTTGGTCCTAGATTTTCTTAATAATTTCTTGTTTGTAAATAAATCAAATTTTAAATCTTAGTTAAATAAATAACATTTACCTAAACACCATCATGTCACATACCACACCCAATCCCAATAAATAAATAAAAACATTTTAATCCCACCATACTCAATCCCATAATGACACATACCCCCTCATAAATCCATTACATATTTTCTTTCCCTCACTTCACCACACGTTGCCACATACCCCACTTAACTTCTTTACCCTTTCTTATATTTCCCAGCTGAAAGCCAGGAAGAAGCTTCACGAAGAAGCTGGAGGCAGTGCCGTAAGGAGGAGCTGCTCTGGCCTCTGGCGATGCGGCTGTGCTGGGCACCCAGATGCAGCGCTAGAAGGTGTGGGCGGTGCTAGTGCTGTGCTACAGGGACCAGGGGCACGGAGAGTGGGTGAAGATGGAGGGCTAGGCGTCCAAGATGGAGGTTGCTGGATCTGAGTGCGGCTAGGGCTGAGGCGCTGGCGATGGGGGCGGCATGGCTCAGGCGGAACTGGACCCAGATCTGCTGTGCATGGCGGTTTGGGTGTGCAGAGAGGAGCTCTGCTAGGTGCGACAGGGGCAAGGCCGGTTCTGCTGGGCGATGGCGTAGCGGATCTGAAGGCCCAGCTTGTGAAGGTGCCCAGACGATGCAGGGAGCTGCTGCTGACCTGGAGGTGTGCTGCGGTTGGCGATGGAGACCAGCTGGCTGAGGTGGCAGATGGCATGATGGATCTGAGGAGGGCGCATGGTGCGGATGGCACTCAGGTGCCCTGGACGCGATGGAGGCCTGATCTGGGCGCCGTGCGGTGTGAAGCAGCACCTGGAGGCGGTTGGCGCTGGGGAGGGTGCGCCTGGTGCTGTGCGTGGCGAAGCAGATGGGTGCGCGGCAGGAGGGCGATGGCGGAGTACGGTTGATGCTGGGCTCCCTTGTAAGGCGGCCAGGGCCAGGCGCACCTGGTGTGATGCTAGAGATGGCGGGAATAGGGCCGTGCGGAGCGGCTGGCAGCGATGGAACTCAGATGGTGAAGCTACTGCAAACTGATGGTGCTGGCCATAGCAAGATGTGGGCTGGCGGTGGAGATCGTGCAGAGCAGGCGCGGTGACCGGCTGACTGTTGCTGAGGCATTGGCATGAAGGAGCCCTGGCTGTTGCTGGGTCGTGGAGGCCGTTGTGAAGCTGGCAACGATGATTTGGAGTCAGCAGAAGCCTTGATGCCTATAAAAGGGACCCCACGGTCCTCTTCACAGGGGGTTGGGAAGTTCGATTTCTTAGGAATTTTAGTTTCTTCTGTATTTTTTTCCTTTCCGCAGAGCAGGGAGAGGCTAGTTCGATTTTAGGATTTCCTAATTGTTCTTCTGTTCTTCCAGTTCAGAATTTGGAGAGAATTTTTAGCTTCTGCATTTTTTTAGTTTTATTTCCTGTAGTTTTCCTTTTGAACAGAGCAGAGCTACGAGGGTTGAGAGATTTCAGAGGATTTTAGAGTCCGGGTTTTGTCTTTGCTATTTGTTCTTCTCTGCTTCTTCTTCCCTTCTGTAAGGAATTTGTGCAATTTGTGAGGGTGATCCAGGGGCACTTGTTTTGCCCATTTCGTCTAATTTGCTTTGTCATTTCTTCTGCTTTACTGCAATTGTTCTTTTGTTTCTATAAACTTTTGAGCATTTGCCTGTTTTGCTGTTGGCTGGGAGGTTGATCCAGAGTTCTTTCATTATTCTTGCTGTGTTCATCTTGGGGATCCAGAATTTGATCAAATCGAGTTCTGCTGCTTGGATCTACTTCCTCCTTTCTTCTGTGCGATGTCTATTTCTTCTGTGCTATTTTCAGTTCTTATGTGCTGCTGAGAGGAATCAGATTGTTTTGAATTGTCCATTTTGCTCTTCAGTTCGGTTGCTATTCTTAGTTTATAATTTTACTTCTCTTCTGTGTTGCTGTGAAGGATTTGAGGGTTACGAAGTGTTTCTTCCAGTTCTGTTGTCGACAGTTCTATATTTCTCCTGTCTTCTGCTGGCTACTATCTGTTGTGTGCAGAGATTGAGTGTTTCTTCTTTACTGCTGGGAGGGGGATCGCTACTGTGGGGATTCGAGGGGCTGCATCCTGTTCCTTGTGGAAGAGAAGAGGACGATCCAGAAGTGCATATGTTGCTTCCTCTATGAGAAGGTGCACTGCAGAGAAGGGCTACAACATCTAGGAGAATTCCGGACATCTACAAAGACCAAATCCATAGTTGAGTGCTAGGTCCATATTTCTGTCATAGCAGATGATGAGGGTGAGTTCATGAGGATTAGAAGGTTGTTTAGTTTGTTTTGAGGCACTATTTTGTTCTTATTTTCTGTTCTTCATAGCATAAGGATTCCTAACTAGTTGTTCTTTATCTTCTGTTATTATTGACTGATTCATCCCTAAACTGTATGGGTACACTGGTTGGATAATGTTCTGTTGAGGACCTTGCTCTGTCATCAGTTTATCTTCTTGCGTTCCGAATCATTTCAGAATTAAATTGGTTCGTTGGTTTCTAGTTAAACTTTCTGTCTACCGGTTTGATCCCTCAACTGTGAGGGTATATTGATTTCATTTCTCTTTTTATTTGAATTCAGCTTGTCCCTTTATTAAATTTGATCCATCAAGATTGTGAGTGATTTGGTCGGTGCTGTTTACACATTCATTTTTAATGCATTGTCGTTAGAATGATTTCAAGTCTAAGTAGTTTAATTCAAGCTTTATTCTGCCTCTCCGTGGATATGACCTGTTCTCACCATTGTGCTAGTTCTTCTTTATGATTTTATGTTTGTGAGACAGTTTAGAGGAAGTGCACATTTTGACTTGTGCGAGGAACTCTGGACAACGAAAATGCACAGTCAACAATGTCGCGCGTTCATCTTGCCGATACCAAGGCGACGGTCTCTTTGGCTATGATAGTAGCTTAGATGATCCCTGCGAGAGTCCTTTTGTTTTTCTTGGTCTCGTGTGTTGCCGAGACCCATTTTTGTATACCACTTCCTTGGCCAAAAAGTCAAGGACTTTATTGCAAAGGAATTTCTTTAAACCGCAAGCTTTTCTTGCCAAACATGATGGTTGTTTGGGTCGTCGATTTTATCCAAGAACGCAACCTTGGTTCAGTTCTTAAGGTATCGAGACCACGCATAACGTCATTGCCATCTCCATCTATAATGGCCGAGCCCGCGGTGGCTAGTTCGACATCTAAGAATATAAGCCGATGTGAACTAGGATTGAGTGCAGTAGAGAACCTCCCTTCATATCACGTCAGTCGTGGTCATTCGGTTCCTGACGAGTGCCGAAGCGACATCGTCCAGCGAACTATGACGTCCTCACTCATCACATGTGCCGAAGTGACCATGCCTTCAATTCACGTCAGATGTCGTACCTGTAACGACCCCGAGAACTCGACCCTCGGCCCATGCCGTGGACCCGATTTTCGCAGTCACCGCCCACGGATCCGAAGACCCAAAAGGGCTATAATATATATCTAACAGGATATGTAGTGAAAGTAAACGTCAACTGCTAAACTAGAAGTGTACAAGCGGAAACAGGAAAGAGAGCGAGACCGCTGCGTACCGCTCAAAGTATAGTCCCAACGCACGCACGCTAGTACAAGTAAAAGGCAGGGGAAGAACAAATCCCTTAGGGGCATACCCTGAGGGTGACGTACACTGAGAAAGGGGAACCACTACTAGCTACGGGGTCCTCGCCTACCTCCCCATCTCCTCCGCCCGGCGCGCACCCTGCCGCTGCTGAGGAGTCTCACCTGGGAAAAAGGGGGGATAAGCTTCACAACAGAAGCTCTGCAGGGACTACCAATCTCCTACTAGCTCTAACAGGCAGAAGAATATATAACAAATAATTAACAACAGTTTATATCTTCTACCTACAACCGGAAGTGCGGAAGCGAAGCTACAACTAGCGCGGTACAGAAACACAACACAGTCGGAAACTTCGTACGACTGCTCGTCGTGACCACCACAAGGCTAGCAAACACAAACAGGGGGATACCCCGCCTGGACAAGGTACACTAGCTATGGAAGACACTACCACTAGTCAAAGGTCAGGTGCACCCACCGACGTCTTATCCTCGACCTAGGTCCTAACCCTCACGTCTCGTCAGAGCGAGGTAGGACACAAAGCACACAACAGTAACCGCCGTAGTCTGGCCGGACTACGGTCCCACGCCTAGCCTCTCCAAGTGGTTCCGGGGCCACAAGGAGCGAGGCAGTGAGAAACAAGACTGGCTGGCCTGCGTCGGGTAGAACTCCTAACTGTCCTCGACGTCCCAGACCAACCATGAGAGCTCTACAAATGACTCAACGCCGTCGTCCTAACCACCATTTTCCCCTCAGCTCTAGAGTCCGCCTGCTGGGCTGCCAACTCGAGCACGCTTGTAGCCCGGAGTACTCTCTCAACAGGCTCTCGAGGACGGGGGTCCCAGGCAACGGTAACAACCTCTCACACGGGACAAGCCCTCAAGTGCCGAGCACCAGGCGAACGACTAGTGTAGAACCGTACTAGGAAACTAGCACAGGTGCCACGAGTACAGTAAAAGAAATAGAAACGGCGAAAACCAAAACCTGTCACTTGGCTGTAGTCGCGACGCATCGGGTCGTCGCGACCTTGTTGCGACGCCCTTCCCTGTCGCGACACTGTCGCGGTGGCCCTAGCCGTCGCGACCAGATTGCGACACTCAAGAGCGTCGCGATCATGTCGCGACCAGCCAGGCCATCGCGACAAGATCACGACCTCTATAGTGGTTGCGTCTTCAACAGAGGGGGGTTCCGGAGCAGTCCTTCTGGGAACCACCCCAAAACACGAAATAAACATTCCACAGGGGGAGGGGAGCATGCTCAACATGTATTGAAAGCTGTAAATCCCTCCAAACCACCATTAGAGCCCCACAAAAATGGATTCACATGAATCTACACTTGAAGGAAAACCTCACTCAACCTCGAGCATGGATTCCTCACATTCCCAAGCCCCAAACCACAGGGAAAACACGATCTAAAGGGGGAAGGGAGTGTGCTTAGAGTGAGAGAATCAAAAGTCCCTTCCTCCACGAGTAGAGCTGACCTGTTGGGGCCTTCACGTAGGAATGTCCACCTCTTCCTCGCTCCACGCAACATGTACACGGTCCCTGCACGACCAAGGCGACACCGCCTCAGCACGAACACCTCGAGCATGAAGAACCGCCAAGAAACACAAGGAGAGCTCGGAGGGAAGGAGAGGGGAAGAAGAAGGAGAGAAAGGGGTGAGGAGGAGAATGGGGCGCAACGTTCGGTTTTAAACCGACAACCCCCAGAACGCGACGGGCCGACCCGGTGCGACAACTAACATGTCACGACGGCCACCCCTGGTGCGACCCCAAAATACGGTCAAACCTCGAAGACCGGAAAAGCAATCGCGACGGCTGACCAGGTCGCGTCAACGCTGCGCGTGCCTGATACCCGACAAAGCTGTTCTGACAGAAAGGACAGCGGTCACGTCTGTCAGAAAAGTAGTCACGACGCCGTCAGACGCCGTGACAAGGACGCAACGGCCACCCCCGTCGCATCAAGAAGGCGACGGCTGGGTTCGTCGTGACCCGAACCTGTCGCGGAAGGCCTCTCTGGTGCGACCATGACACGACTAGGGCACCTGTCGCGACCCTGAGGACGGGGCCAAAGGGCCCAAGGGGGCTGGGTCTTACAGTACCTCAGTTCCTGACGAGTGCCAAAGCGACCTCATCCAGCGAACTACGACATCCTCGCCCATCACGTGTGCCGAAGCGACCACGCCTTCAATTCACGTCGGACGTCGTTCCTCAGTTCTTGACGAGTGTCGAAGCGACCACGTCTAGCGAACTACGACGTCCTTACTCATCACGTGTGCCGAAGTGACCGCGCCTTTAATTCATGACGGATGTCGTTCCTCAGTTCCTGACGAGTGCCAAAGCTACCTCATCAAGAGAACTACGATGTCCTCGCTCATCACGTGTGCCGAAGCGACCACGCCTTCAATTCATGTCGGACATCGTTCCTAACTTCCTAACGAGTGCCGAAGTGACCTTGTCCAGTGAACTACGACGTCCTCGTTCGATGCGAGTGCTGAGCGACCTCATCTTTGACTTGTTATCATGTTGTCGGGACCGGCTGAGGGCCCACGGGATAACCATTGACAATGCTATAATGCTACTCGCCAAGTTTCAATATTTCAACCACGCTTAAACCATGCAGATCCAAAAGAAACTCAACTTTATCGACAAATCACAACAGTTATCGCAGGTTCTTGGAATAGTCAACCTGCACTTCTCACATAACTCATCGGCCCCACGACCGAGGTCCTCAATCGCACGGTATGGGCCTTCAGCTCAAAGTGCTTATGAACATGGTACTCGATACGACTAGATTATGTAAAGCAAAGTCACCGACAACAAAGCGTCTGATGGCCGACCATTAGGCCTCCCGAGCCAGAGGTACGAGATCTACTGGGAAAGAGTAAGGGATTGGCTCAGGACGATGCTCTAAGCGAATCGTCATTTCCCCTTTTTAACTGTTCTCTAGAGATACTTGTCAGAGTAACCCTATATGATCCTGATCTGCCCCCTTGTCGATCATGGATGATGCCTCAGAGGCTCCTTAATGTCCGCACTTAGTTGAGATCAACTAAAGGGGTGTAGGGAAAGCCGTACTGACCTTTAGTAGCATTTCCCACAGATGGCGCCAATGTTACCGTATGCGTAACATAGGTCGGCTCAGGCCGAGGTGACTGCTCAGGTGCTCCTCATGGAAGAATGAGCCGAGACGACCAAGCCGATGAATCATGTCTGAGACGCGCTTGGCTGACGTGCAAGACCCTTGGATTTTACACTCTTATATAGGTGTTTGATTGTGTGAGGAATTGATGCTTGTGTGTGTAGCTATGTATACATATAAACTATTTGAGTAATGTTGTACATATATATGTATATTTGGTAGTGTATATTATGTATTTACATTATATAAATAGTATTTTAAAGTATGTATGGTAAATGGCATGTAGTGGTATTGTGTAAATATAGTTTTCTGTAGTTTTGAGTTCTAGCTGAGTGTCCAGTAGGCATCAACATGAGTGGACGCCAATCCCAAGTCAGTGTCCACATCGATGGATGCTAACCCCAGTCAGACGGCCAAGGATTTGGACGTCAACTTCCCCAGATCTGTTGCGCTTCAGATCCGGAAACGCCCGCGATTTCTTCGCTCTCTGTTTTAGAAACCATCGTCCAACGGCTACAATCCCTACCTTATCAAGTCCATGAACCCTTGACCTTATAAAACCCCTCTCTTCGTTAAGATAGGGTCCCTTTTGCTCTCTTGAGAAAACCCTAGTTCCTCTGTGCGAACCCTGGACTTTGGACCCGTGGATCCGGTGATTGGAGGCTTCTTCCGGCGTTCTTCATCAATTGGGAGGGAGTCTGATCGTCAGGGTGCATCTTCCCAACTCCGTTGTGCTTCGAAGATCAACACAGAAACCAGATTTGGAGGAGTTTGGAGGCTCCTTGGCATTGGCCGAGGAGAGCTTCATCGACCCAAATCCCCTTTCATAGATTTTCTCAAAGGCAAGTACCCCTTTCACATCACCCATACATGTGTCTAGTAAGTCCCAGGCATTTTACGGATTTTTATTTGAGTCATGGAACTCCAATTTCACCAAGTTTCTTGCGTTCAGTCTGTGTTTTGCACAGACAGGAACTTAACGGCGGGATCCCTTGCCGTTAAGATCCTAAACTGGCAGTGCACTATGTTGTCGTTAACCGGGTAAACGACCATCCCCTTGCCATTGAGTTCTTCAGGCAAGAATAGTGGACTGTTTGCTCCCTATGACTTGATTTTTGGGATTTTGCGCATGAGGATATATGGTAAAAAAAAATTTTATGTTATAAAATATGTCTAGTAGAGCATGCTGTGTGATTGTGATAAATTTTGTTCATTGTTGTAATTATTAGTAATTTCTGGAACCCTGTCCTAAGCATGTTTTAATTACTGTTGATTGGTTCTGTGAGGAATCAAGATGTCAGAATTTTTCTGTGGTGTTCATATCGATATCAGAGCATGCTATAAAAATTTGATGAATTTAGGATGACTGTGTTAATTGTTATATTTTCAGGATCATAATATAGTGAGCATGTACTGTTATTTAAAAATTGCAAATAAATTGTACAAAATAGCTGAAATTTAAAGAAAATTATATGTGGAACCAGGACTGTAAAATACATGCTATAAACTGGTTAGTGTAGTTTACCATTGTGAATCATGCAGAATTGAGTATTTAAGAATTATGTGATATGACTGTTTCAATTTTCATAATTTGTGTGTAATTCAGAAAATTGTGAAATCTGGTCTATAGGATGCTCAACCTGTAACCTATAGGTGGTTAAGTTTTCATGCATATTGGATAACATTAGATACTGATTTTGTTATTTAACCATGAAAAGAGCAATTAAGACATGTTTAGCGTAGTTAACCATAAATTCGTTAAATTACAACATGATTCAAGCCAAATGATGTTTGTTTAACTCTGCAAATAGTAGCACCATGCTAGGTAATATTACAATATGTGGATGTGTGAATATGAAACAAATGTGTTAAACTGTGCATTAAGTATATGTTTAAAATTGAGAAAATGTGTAAATATGCCAATGGGTGACACTGCTACCTTAGAGGGCTGTGGAACCGTACCGTGGTAAAGTCCCCATGGGAAGGTTCATAGTGTGTGATATCCCATGGGCATTGTGATTAAATCCTAGAGGCGGACAAGTACCGCTGGTTAGGGTGGAGAGTGCTTCTCCCGGTTCTGCGCAGTAACTAAGGTCTATCATTGTGTTGCCTAGATGATAGATATGTGTGTGATGTGATAAGTGTGTGTCCTTCTAGAGGTGGTTTGGACTATGTGTCATGGCATATAAATAAGAAAATGTGATTATGTGTATGCGAAATGTGAATTCTTTAAATGTAGACATGACATGATAGCATGTACTTTCTGTTATGAAGTGTTAAATTCATGTAAAACAACAAGCTAATCATGTTTAGAAATGTATTATGAATGTGAAATTGTGCATAGAATCCATGCTAGGATTGTTCTCTACTTTAAGTGTAAAATTCATACTTAATTCTATGTTATGTTACAACGTACATGTAATAACATGTAAAAATTAGATCATGTGTAAAGAAGATGTAGGAAGCATGTGATAGGTTTAAATCCTTGTAAATTTATCTTAAGTCAAGTACCATGTGTTGTAAAATGTAGAAATCATGTTTAAGTTTCCTTAAAAGTTTATCTAATTCATGCTTTATGTGATAGTTGTATAATATGAAAAAATGTGAATATTACATGTGATGTATGTATGCTTAGTGTGAATGGATGTACTTGCTGAGTCTTTTGGACTCACTCTTGCTTCGGCGTACAGGTGCAGAGATTTCTACTTCATCTGAGGAGATAGTCAGGAGTGACTCGGAGCGGGAGTAGGAGATCTTTGTGGAGTCTCAGTATTGTACTTTTACTTTTCATAGTATGTAATAAGGAAACTTTGTAATCCAATTATGGACAATGTATTTTCATTTCTCAGCTATTAAATGTTTAGTTTTCTTTTCCTCTATATGGACTGTGAATAGAATGTGGATGATGGAATAAGAAATTACATTTGGCATTTTCTTTTCTGCTATTATGTATTATATTTGTGTACATTTCAGTCTATTGATTTTGTTGGGTAAATGTCCCACTGTAGCGGCGTTCATTATACCGATGTGGGTTGGTGTAACCGTACCGGTATAAGAAGGGTTGTTACATGACGTGTGACACTAGTTCCGAGCTCCCGATCTGACCTGTAAAGCCCGACGAGAAGCCTCGGCGGGGAGACACTCCGATGCTCTTGTCAGTCGCTAGCTGAGCAGAATGGCCTAACATGTGGGATAGAATAGCGTATTTGCGCCTGTGGAGTGTCTACCTCTTATATAGTGTTAGGACACCTATGTAATTACTGGACAACCCCACCAATCTCACTGAGGGTTTCTGTGTTTGACAACAGATCGTAGGTGTAACCAGTATGCCAGATCACCAAGATTGTGGTCTTAGTGGCCGCAATTATCGATCGCGTGATCCTCGAACCTTACCTCATTTTTTACTGCACCGTCAGTCACGTGAGCTATGCTCCGGGACACCCGCGAGCATGCTGGGCTCTAGGTCGGCTACGTCTGAGCCCAAAAAAATGTCCTCGGTCGAGCTGAGGAAGATGACCCGAGGTGTGAAAGTAGGTTGATCTTTCTTACTTGACTCGTCGGATCATAAAACGCCAACGTTCCGTCTGAGAAAGAAGGGACATCGGCCTATGCCCTCAATGTGGTCGGTTGAGCTTGAGGATTTAGCTGAGCTGCTGGGAACTTCAACTATAATTAATCCAAAAAATTAAACAAAAATGAATTATATCTTAATTAGCTTATGTTTGGAACTTCAACTTAATTGGACATCATCTAGTTAGAAAACTATTTACCTAAACTAATTAAATAGAATTACGATTTTATAATTCTAGTTTTTACCGGAATCGGTCAACTGACTTGGTCATTTCGGTCGACCGATCCCACAGTCCCAACCCAGAAAAGTAGTCCTAGCTAGGTCGGTCGACCGACTTTCCTATTTGGACATGAAAAGGGTCTTCTAGAGATAATATTTGCTCCTATCCGTTTTTGTTAACGGTAGTATGCCAATTGGTTTGGTATGTAATACTTGAGTTGGAATGTGCAGTATGTTCCTTATGCAATCAAGGGAAAGAGGGTCATCTTCGATAGATTTGCATTGATGTTTGTTGTTGTGATTGTATGGGTTTATGCACATATTCTGACTGCCTCTGGTGCTTACAAGAACACAAAACCATCAACCTAGTACAGTTGTCGCATAGACCATGCTTTTCTGATTAGCACTGCTCCTTGGTAAGCATATGCCTTCTTGGTTGCCTTTTGATCTTTTGGAGAAAAAAGAAAGTTGTTGGGAGAATTCGAAAAAACAAAAGCCTAATGACCTTTCTTTCTGTAGAAAAATCAGCTAATGAAAAGGGAAAGTTCATACCCGAACTATGACATATGCAGCTGGGAAAACATCTTCTATTCCTTACTATACTATATTATAGCACATGCAAAGCTACCAAAAAATCTAACTTCATATGCAAAAAATTCATGTGTCTGAATCTATGGAAGCTCCCTAACAGTGGCAATTTTCATCAAGGATCATGTCACATCCCGCCATTTAATATTTCTGTAAAATGCCGAGACGTGACGAACGGGAAATCGAGAACAAGTTAAAATTTTAGACTTAACATATTAAGTCTTAAACCTTTTATCGAAAAGTCAATGGAAGAATATATCATGAAGATAGTCATGAAATCCATATAACCGATAGAATCCTTCAATTACTAATTTTATTTAGAATTGTAGATGATAACATATCAATGTAAAAGTCATATTAATGTAAAATAAGGGATGGACAGGTTTGACTTTTCTTTCAGTAGGAGAGGGCTCCCTTGGAGAAGTCATATATGTGTTTATCATTTTTCACCGGACTTTAGATTTTTAGCATTCTACTATGTTTATTTGAATTATGAGACCTTCAGGTAGGCCAAATTATGAGAGATTAGTAAGACGCTATTTTGATGGAATCGCTAAAATCACATTTTTCTTCTTGGGAGGGAGAGTTGACTTTTTATTGGTAAGAGATATATTTTTTCTGATATTTTTATTGGATTCAAATGGGGGGTACTTCCTTATTTACATTTAATATCATATATCTTAAGTAAATGAAACATCAAATTATAACATTTACTTAAATGATATGGAATGTAAATAAGGTATGAGTTTGCAGTCTCGCAGGGTTCCTGTTGAAACTTATGGAAGAAACAGTCATGCTTGAAAAAGCTGTAAAATTGGTCGTCTGAAATGGCAGGGTCGGTCGACCGACCTAGCCAGTGCTGGAATTTGGGTTTTTGGCTATGAGATCGGTCGACCAAAATAGCAGAATCGGTCGACCGAAATGGGAAAGTCGGTCGACCGACCTACCCAGGCTAGTTGCTGGGTTTCACGGAAAGAATCGGTCGACCGAAATAGGAAAGTCGGTCGACCGACCTACCCAGGCTAGTTGTTGGGTTTCACGGAAAGAATCGGTCGACCGAAATAGGAAAGTCGGTCGACCGACCTACCCAGGATTGGTTTTCTGGGCTGGGACTACGGGATCGGTCAACCGATTTGTCAAGATCGGTCGACCAATTATGGGAACGTAGGAAGAAGAAGATGGCAGTAGGGGGAGGGGGTTTATAAAAGGATGGTGATCCTTATCACCCCCAGACCAACCCGGATAAGGATGTCCTAAAACCCCAACACGTAGCCTCCCCCACTTACGCAAGCATGCTTACGTAAATTGGGTTACGTAATTCATGTTTAATTCGTTTAGATTCTTTGGGGCACTTGTTTTATACTCAAATGACATCTAATTGATATGAAATTTCCAACATAGGCTGATTAAGATATAATCTAAATTATAATGATATTTATTTATTTTTTTTTGGATTAATTCTCCATTATGTGGAAATTGCCCCCAAAAATCATTGTGTCGGCTTAATCTGGATATCTGTGCATTAATAATCCAGAATAGCTATATTTTTGAGATCAATATATATTTCTGGTAATTATGGTGTTGTTAGATTTTACTTTTGTTATCGAATTCCGATGTCGCCCTGTTGGGGTGCGCACATCTGAAGACAGTACCGAAATCACATACATTATGTGAAAGGACTCTAAATTCAACTGTAATCATGTTCTTGTATCTTTTATGGTAATTTAAAATCAATATCTTCTCTAATGTTCAGTATTCTATTATTATTATAATTCTGGGTGTTACAGATCATTACCATACTGTTATTGGACTTAAAATTAACTCAATTGGATCGGAAGTTATTATGTAGTGTTTCAGTGGAAATTTAGTATTACTACAAGGGGTGTTTTAGGTTTTTTACACAGCCACTGTTAGTGGGGTTAACAGCTGCTGTCCAGATTGGATTTGAAGTTAATTCTTTTGCAACTTTTGGACCGGAACTTAAGTAAGGAGGTAGGGTGGACCTAAAATTAATCTGGTACCTCATTCTTGGACCGGATGTTAAATTCCCATTTAAAATATAGTAAATATTTTTATTATTATTTATAATATTAAGATATATTATTTGTTAAATATTAAATTTATATTATTAACATTTAAAATATTAACATCTTAACAATTACATTTAAATTATTAATTAAAATGAAAGATAAATTAAAATGAAATATATATTATAAAATTATAGATGTATATATATATATATATATATATAGATTACAGACAAATATATATATTACTCTATACATATATAGAGAGATATAGATTATAGATACATCTAAATACATAGCGAAATTCTGTAGCTAAACTGTATTATTCTTGTAGTGAGAGGGAAAGAGAGAGAGAGAGAGAGAGAGAGAGCCCAGTTGTTCTGCGTGTGGAGGCGCCAGCAGCGTAGGGGGCCGACGACGGAGGCAGTTGACGACGTAGGCGACCGGCAACAGAGCGGGGTGGGGAGATCGCCGAGCGCAGGCGATGGTTCTGCGTGTGGAGGGCGAGGGGGGTAGGGTTGGGAATATGTCAGCGCCCAAATGGGCCGATGACATAATTAATTAATTAATTATATAATTAGATATATATATATATTGTTAGATATATATGACTAAATATATACCATACTTGAATATATCTATAACATACATAAAATAATTAGTTACATATATTAGAATATATATTTATATATGTTTGTTAGTATAAAGTTACATTAAACATACGACGGAGAGGTGTTGTGCATGCGTGTGTTAAGTATTTATGATAGTTTTTGACCTAAGTTAGATAAAATACAATACCATATTTAAGTATATATTTTTAAATATCAATAAATAATTATCAATTTTTGATAATATCTTTTAGATGGATGAAATATATATTGAGCATATTTTAAGTTTAAATTACATACTAATATAGTTAATTTTTTATTTCTATAGTATTTTAATTATTATTGAAATATAAACGTACATGTTTAAAAGTAAATAAAAAATATGCCACATGCAAGTGCATGTGCCGATAATATTGATTTGGTATCATGATATTACCAACATCTGACAACATCGAAGATAAACTTTTGGAGATGGGAAGCAGAGATGAATCTAGATTGGATAGATAATCAAACTGCATGAAAAGTGGTGACGTCGCAGTGCGCATAGAAGGAAAACTTCCTACCACAAGTGGAGAGCTAGGCCGCTTCGTCGGTTCTTATCGCCAAAAAATGGAGCGTCAAATACATGTGGATGTAGTCTGAAAACTGTAGATCAAAAGGAAGATGGCATGTTAAAATCAACATTATATATGATAATTTGTGTCCCTCTTCGATCCTCAGTGATCGAACAAAGACGTATACATAGGTTGGTGACATAGCAGCATCAGACGGCGAGTTAGCGGGTTGCCAGGGCAGTAGAGGCGAAACACCTTGTGCATCTAAAAGTCATCTAAATTGCCACTGATCTACAATAGGGTGTTGTCAGGGAAGAACTGACTAGGGTAGGAGAGAGCGGGCAGAGAGATGAGAAATTAAATATATGTCAGCGGCTCAAAAAGTCGTTGACAAATTAAGTATGTTAATTTGTCAGCGGCTTAATCCGCTGACAAAACCTAAACATATGTCGATCGCTAATGCCAGCCACTGACATATAGTTGTTACATCAACGGCTAAACGCAGTCGTTGACAAAAGTCTAACTTATCTCAACGGACAACAAGAGCCGCTGACAAGTACTAAAACATATGTACTCAACTGCTAAAATTAGCCGCTGACATATAGCTGTTACATCAACGTCTACTCGTAGCTGTTGACAAATGTGTGTCTTATGTCAGTGGCCAATCTTAGCCGTTTATATAATGAACATTTGGCAACGGCTTTTTCAACGGCTAATTTATCCGTTGACAAAAGCTTCATATGTCAACAGTTGTTTTTTAGCCGTTGACAAAACGACATTATAGCAGAGGATGTTTGTAGCCGCTCACAGATGACAAATGCTATTTTTAAGAGAAAACAGGAGATGTTAGGGCATTAGCAACCGATTAGCGACCACTATATATCGGGTCTCTAATCGGTCGCTACTGATTAGCAATGGAATAAATTTGGTCGCTGAATAAATGCGATCGATATAATGGCCGTCGCTATTCAGTCGCTAGTTGCGACAGATTATCGACTGATAATATCGGTCGCAAAACAGACTGATTTATTTCAGTCACTATTTGGTCACTATATATAGTGATTGAAATAAATCGGTCACAAAATTTTCTCCTATCTTTGAGAATTTGTGACTGAAATAAAATCAGTCACCATTCGGTCCCTAAATAGTGACCGAATAGTGATCGAACTTAATCGGTCCCAAAAGATAGAGACCGAAAATATTAGTCTCTATTCGGTCTCTAAAATAGAGACTGATTTATTTCAGTCACTATTCAGTCGCTATTGTGTGACCGAATTGTGACCGAATTTAATCGGTCCCAAAATATAGAGACCGAAAATTTCGGTCACTATTCGGTCACTATTTTTAGGACCGAATAGTGACTGAATTTAATCGCTCCCAAAATATAGAGACTGATAATTTCAGTCACAATTCGGTCACTATTTTGTGACCGAATAGTGACGGAATTTAATAGGTCCCAAAATATAGAGACCGAAAATTTCGGTCACTATTCGGTCACTATTTTTAGTACCGAATAGTGACTGAATTTAATCAGTCCCAAAATATAGAGATTGATAATTTCAGTCACAATCTGGTCACTATTTTGTGACCGAATTGTGACCGAATTTAATCGGTCCTAAAATATAGAGACCGAAAATTTCAGTAACTACTCGGTCCCAAAAATAGTGACCGAAATTTTTGGTCTCTATATTTTGGGACCGATTAAATTCCGTCACTATTCGGTCACAAAATAGTGACCGAATAGTGACCGAATTTTTCGGTCCCTATTCGGTCTCTAAAAGTGTTTTTTCTTGTAGTGTATGTGTGTACTTAAGGGGTCTAAATAGTGTCTAATTGAGATAAAATTTCAAACATAAACTAATTAAGAGATGATACAAATTATAGTAATTATAGTTTAATTTTTTAAATTAATTTTTTGTCAAGTAAAAACTGTCCAAAAAATTATTAGGTCGACTTAATCTCAACATCTATGCATCAATAACTCATGATATTTATATTTTTAGAATCAGTATATTTTTCTAGTAATTATGATGACTTCATATTGACTTTATTTTCGAAACCAAATGTCGTCCCGTTGAAGTACACGCACAAAGAGTTTGTCGTATCTGTGTGTACTTAAGATGTCTAAATAGTGTTAATTGAGATAAAATTTCAAGCATAAACTAATTAAGAGATGATACAAATTATGGTAATTATATTTTAATTTTTTAAATTATTTTTTGTCAAGTGAAAATTATCTCAAAAATTATTAGGTCGACTTAATCTCAACATGTATGCATCAATAATTTCTTATATTTTATATTTTCAAAATCAGTATATTTTTCTAATAATTATGACGACTTCATATTGACTTTATGTTTAGAACCGAATGTCGTCCTATTGAAATGCACACAATCAAATATAGTACCAGAATTATATTAATAATATGAAAAATATTCTAAAATTAATGATAATTATGTATTATATAAGTGATCATGCCTCTGGATACCAGTATGGTGATGGTGATTCTTATATGCAAATTCCAATCGTTCCACCACCAGGACCTACAATAGTACGCCAAAAAACACGTCAATATTTAGAATATCAGCGTATGTACGAAGATCTATATCAGAATTACATGCCTTATGCTGATTATTTGCGCTTCTTGGATAGCACTTATAATGTGAGGTTTTTCGGAGATGGAAGTTATATCCCCTACTATGAGGGTTTTGTGGACATACATACTCAGCATGATGAGGAAGAGTAGGTAAGAACTTGTTAAATGTCCTTAGTGACATGTTAAGGAAGATGATGTTTAATTTGTAATTTTTCATGTAAAGAAAAATGATGAATATGATGACGATGATATGAGTATTGTATTTGACTTGTATCATGATTATATCCTTAATATTTAGATGAACACTAAATGCTTGTGTCATGATCTTGGTATGATTGTATGTATGGTAGATGAATATTAAATGGTTGTGGTGGGTTGACTTAAATGAGTAAATACATTTATTTATATTTTTCAACCTCTTTATGTGATGTTCTTATGTTTTACTCATTTTCTTTTGAAATTTACTTATTTCAAATATTAATTAAGTCACAAAAATAAAAAAATAAATCAAACAACCAATTTTTCACCGTATCTCAGTGGTACGGTACGGTACGTACCGTTCCACAGAAAATGCGGTACGATCGATCCGGACGGTACGGCGAACCTTGATGCATATATGTGTCAAAGGATCATAAGAGAGTTCAAAAAGAGGAGAGTAAAAATGTCATCTGCTGGTAAGCATCTAATGTTGGCCTGCCATTCAACAATTAGACAATTTGTGCTACTCTCTCTTACTATGTTTACCCTTTTCAACATTTACTCTTATTTATGCCATGTGCTTCTTACACATGCTTCATGCACCAAATCATTTGATCAATGTGTTTACAATTACTTTGTCTTCCGTTACATTTATCTTGGCTTTTATGCTATGTGCTTCTACCTCATGATATTTGCATCTTCTTTTGCTTCATTTTTAAACATAGAGGAGAGTCTAGTGTTCAATAAGAGGGTGGCAAAGGGTAAGGAACCTACCCGACCACGGGGACCAAATTGGGAGAAGCACCAAGATCGTGTCTTGGTTGACATAGTCATGAAGGAGGCTGACAAGCACCACAAGAAAATGCGGTATTACCGACGGATGTTTCCGACGGATAATTTCCGTCGGAATATCCGTCGGTACTTCCGACGGAAAAAGTTCGGTCGGAAAATACATCGGAACTTCTGACGAATATATTTCCGTCGGTACCGAAATATTACCGACGGATATTTCGACGGAAATATTTCCGTCGACAGTCCGTCGGTAAAAATCACTTTTCCCCTCCCCGCCATCCCCACGAAACCCACCCTCTCTCTCTCTCTCTCTCTCTCTCTCTCTCTCTCTCTCTCTCTCTCTCTCTCTCTCTCTCGCCTCCGCGCCCCTCGCCGCCTGCCACGCCACCGCCAGCCACCCCGACCGCCGTTGCCGTCGCCGTGCTCCACTGGGTATGTGCATCCTCCCCTCCCCCTCTCTTCCCCACCCCCGCCACCCCCCTCCAGCGACCGGCGACCCACCCCCTGTCGCCCCTCCCCCTCCCGTCCCAGCCCCCCTCCCCTGTCGCCTCCCCCTCCCCCTCCATTCCCCCTCCCTGTCGGCCCCTCCTCCCCCTCCCGTCCCAGCCCCCCTCCCCTGTCTCCCCCTCCCCCTCCATTCCCCCTCCCTGTCGGCCCCTCCTCCCCCTCCCATCCCAGCCCCCCTCCCCTGTCGCCCCCCCCCCCACCCGGCCCCCAACCCCCCACCCGGCCCCCCTCCCCTTCCCAACCCCCACCCGGCCCCCTTCCCCTCCTATCAGCCCCCCTCTCCCTCCCAACCCCCCCACCCGGCCCCCCTCCCCCTCCTAGCGGCCCCCCTCCCCTTCCCAACCCCCCACCCGGCCCCCCTCCCCCTCCCCCTCCTAACCCCCCCACCCGGCCCCCTTTGGGCGATCCCCTTCCCCCTCCTATCAGCCCCCCTCCCCCTCCCAACCCCCCCACCCGGACCCCCTCTCCCTCCTGGCGGCCCCCCTCCCCTTCTCAACCGCCCACCCGGCCCCCCTCCCCCTCCTGTGCATATATTTTTTATTTTATCATATCAAACTTTATCGGACAGATATATCGATATGTATAATTTGATAGTTAGAGTAGTGTCTGTAAAGATAAATAAAACACAAATTTATCATAGTGAAAAAGTTTAAAACGATAAAAAATGATAGACTCATAAATAAGATGACATAAATTTCAAATTATTTAATTGATAGATCAGATTAAATGGATGTGCAAACCAGATCAGATTATATTGCCCAGATGCCCATATATGGGAGGAAGAAAGAAATCCAGAGAATTATGCTAGAAAGGAATTTATTGCATGGTGGGGTAATCTATGAAACATACGGGTTTAAGTATAGAGAATAATAATTATTAATCTTATGGTTGTAATATAGAGCAGTACCACGTACTGCGGCCTGTGCAGTGAATACCTGTAGTTACGTACTCAGTGATCCAGAACCTCTGGGACGTCGACGGGGTACTGGTGAATGATGCATTAGATACCATTATCCACTAAAAATGGGCAATATAAGATTAGATATACTTCATTATTATTGAAATTAGTGTCATATCACTACCCTAACATGACAATTACGTTTTTCCATGTCTATCGCAATCCAGTTGGAGTTAGGAAGACTTGGAGATAAAGATAAACATAGAAAATTCCATGTCTATTGCTGGTTATCACCTTGTTGATACCATGAAAAGGTTTAATTATTTAAAAAGATTTAAAAGTTAGCAAATATAAGGACTTATTCAAATAATACGCTTGTTTTCATTTTATACCATTGTTTTAGAACATCGTTGATGCCGCTCCATTGTTGTAGAAGTCCTCTAGAACGTCGAGCAACTATTTCAACATCTTCATAATGTTGTGAGAACTCTCTGTCACATATTCTTCTTGTTAGACTACTGGAACTCCCTCGCCAAGACTTCTGTAAGTCTCCATAAGCTTGGAATTCCTCTAGGACATCAAGCAGGTTGTACCATTAATAGTTATACACATTAAGGGACCATGTTGGAATTTCAGGGCATACTCCAATGCACCTTAGCTCTTCTCATATATTTTTATAAACTTCTCTATTGATCAAATACTTCTCATAAAAAAATGAGTACAAAATCTTTCTTGTAGCTATTAGATCCTTAATTCGAACTTATTTCAATATAACACTATTATATGGATTGTTTTTAATTGCTTACTTTCAGTTTAGTGATTAGTATTGTATTTCTTACTTTAATGCAATTCATGTACATGTATGTATGAATTTGGTTTATTATTGCACTTTGTTCACATGTATGATTTTATTTTCATATTCCTTTCATATTTATGTGGGTTTTAAATTTGATCTATGCATGTATAGCAATTTATCACTGCACACACATCACGAGAGCGTGTTAAGCCCGTGTCAATGAACCTTCCCGTTCAAGACTTTGGGATTGATGTGCACGAGTCTTATTTTCAATGATGAGAACGTGTATATCTAATTCAAAGTCTTGAATTGTCCCATTTTGTACAGTCTGTGAATATTTGATCGCAGTTAGGTGGTCATTTACTATGTGTTTGTATTATTTGTTGAAAATTTCAGGTGCTTCTACTCACTCCTCTCTGATATACCTTTATTGATTAAGAATATTTTCTTAACCACTTATTAGTAAGTGTTTAAGAAAATATCTTAATCAATGCATACTTAGTTGGCATAATTTGTCATTGTCTGTCCCTTTTTTTAATAATAGGTTGAATAAGGTTTGATTACTGATTCAAGAGTACAAGAGATCAGTTATGGGCCCTCGAAGATTGTACGTGTCTATCCAGGCTACATTGTGAATGGATACCGATTTCACACGAGAGATTATGGATGGAATAAGTCTATGATGAACATCGGCGTATGTGTGAAGGGAAGTGCCTACAATGAAAATGAAATAGACTATTATGGCATTCTCGAAGAAGTCATTGAACTGCAATTTTTGGGACAAGGCAACAATATATTTCTCTTCAAGTGTCATTGGTTTGATCCGACCTCTATTCGTAATGATACAACATATGGGATTGTCGATGTCAAGCATAAGTCCAAGTTGAGTACGTATGAGCCATTCATTCTGGCGGCACAAGCCCAACAAGTTTATTATTCAAATTATTCGTCCCTCAAATTGAGAGATTTGTGGGCTGCACGTAAAGTGAAATCAAGGCTATTCCTTGAGTATGAGCCTGTCCCGGCTGATGATGAGCTCGAAGGTGTTAATGACAATTTTTTCCAATTAGATCAGAGTGATGCACGAGAGTTGGCGGCTTCTACGCAGTTTAGTGTTGATGATATAAATGAACCAATTTGCTTTTATAAGGATAACGAACAGGAAGAAGTTGACCCAAATGCCCTTGAGCGGGAGGTGGAGTCTGATGAGGAGGAAGAGTCCCGGCATGATGAGGACGAATTCGAGGAGGATGATGAAGATGACGCTGAATTAAACATATCTTCAGCATCTGATGATGAATATAGATAATATACCCTACATTTTGTAAGAACTTTGTGTTGTTGCTAATTATATATTATTTAATAGCTATTTCAAATTTGAGTGCTGATGACATGTTATATCTTTATTTATCTCAATAGAGATATGGTACGTGGAGGACGGAGTCGGAGGGTTTCCACCTTCGTAGGCCAAGGGTTCGCCTCCCCATCCACGACATGTATATGTATATGTAAACACAAAACTCTATATATTATTGTTCATATTAAATTCATAATTTCTAACGTACATACAATTTTGCAGGGACTGCCTCCCCGTCCACGCCAGTCGTCCCGACGACAGGTATATGTATATGTAAATACAAAACTCTATATATTATTGTCCATATTAAATTCATATTTTATAACGTACATACAATTTTGCAGGGACTACCTCCCCGTCCACGCTGGTCATCCCGACGACAGATATATGTATATGTAAACACAAAACTCTATATATTATTGTTCATATTAAATTCATAATTTATAACGTACATACAATTTTGCAGGGACTGCCTCCCCGTCCACGCCGGTCGTCCCGGCGACAGGTATGTGTATATGTAAACACAAAACTCTATATATTATTGTTCATATTAAATTCATAATTTTGAACGTACATACAATTTTGCAGGGACTGCCTCCCCGTCCACGCCGGTCGTCCCGGCGACATGTATATGTATATGTAAACACAAAACTCTATATATTATTGTTCAATTTAAATTCATATTTTCTAATGTGTATATAATTTTGCAGGGACCGCCTCCCCGTCGACCACGCGAGTAGCGCCACCTTTCCCTTCTTCCTTACCACCAGGTACATGTATGTTTCCATAGATTAGTTTGTTTCTTTTCTTCCAATTTATACAACAATAGTGTACTTAATTGTTTTCAACAGAGGTGGAGAGCCAGCATCCAGTAGCGGATGAGGAGGGGCCTCAGCTACCTAGACGGCAGCCATGTTGGATCTCAGGGTAAACTTGATCACTTCAAACTTACTGTATTTGTTATTTATGTTATACATTTCACGTACAAAATTAATGTGCAATTGCAGGGGGAAGATAGATCTCGGTTCTGCTTCCCGCTATATTACGACGCTGGTCCACGCACATATTCCAGGACCAGTTGATGCATGGAGAGAGTTCCCGGTGCCCGTCCGGGATTTATTATTTGACATGTTCACGGTATTTTTAATTTTTACTGATTTGAAGTCATTTATTTAATTACTATCTCTGTTAGTGCAGAAAGTTGAGTAATTTTAATTCTTTACAGCGGAGGTATGCGTTCACGAGACCCGAGGATCTCCCTCGAGCTCGAGTCGTCTGGGAGTCTACTGCCCAGACTAATTTAAGAAAGTCGATGTGGGAGGCCCGGGGCAAGGCAATGAAGACCACAGGCAACCAGGATCCTATGGCTTGGCTGGATTACGGCCCTGTTTGGCTGAGGAGGGACTATTGGGAGTCCCTTTGTGAGCGTTGGGCTACTGGACCATGGCAGGAGCGGTCACAGGCGGCAAAACGCAACCGATCAACTCATCCGGAGAAGAATGTGCATACTAGTGGGTCCGTATCTTATGCGACCCACAGCCAAAAATTGGTAAGCATATTATTGTTCAATTGCTTAATACATTGATTATTATTGTGAAACTAACTAATTTTGTTGAATTGTAAGTATCACGAGCTCGAGCGTGCCCCTACTTTTCGCGAGTTATTTGATTGGACTCATAAGCAGAACGGGATGGATGACTATGTCAGCGAGAGTGCTCGCACGATTGCTGTAAGTCAAGCTATAAATTTTGAATTCAATTAAGATGTTAAAATAATTTGTTTTCAATAACTTAGTTTTAATTTGTTCTGCAGGAGACCTATGATAAGACGATGGCGGATCGCTATGTAGAGGGCACTCCCCAGCCAGACTTGGATCCGGAGGCTTGGGTCGACGTAGCGGGAGGGCCGAGGAAGGGTCGAGTGTACGGCTTTGGGGACAGCCTGGATACTACTCCAGTGTTGTCCTCATATGCGAGTTCGGTCGCTCCTCCGGCATACGCGAGTTCATCTGCTGCGCCGCCCGTCAGTGGTGTAGAGGAGATTTGAACCCTCATTCGGGAAGAGCTACGGACGCACTTCGGCGTTATTGTTGAGCAGTTGATCTCAGCAATGCAGGGAGTACACCCCTCACAGCCAGCCCCTCAGGTCAGTATTACTATTAATTTCATATACTTTGAATGAAATGAAACCACTAAAGAATGTCAAAAAGGAAAAAAAAAAGAAATCTAAATTAATTAACCTAACAAAATTGTAAAGGTTGTTCAAATCACGGATCTAACAAAACCCGAGTCTAAAGGGTCAAAACACACAACCCGGGGGTCCAAAATCCCAAATAGGGATCAGATCGGCATGTCGTTCGCTCCGACATGACCGGGTGGGTTAAATTGACGTGTGCGAACTAACAGAATCCCATTTGGATTCCCGGATTGGGTTGGGCGTTGAAATGACGGATCTAAAAAAACCCGAGTCTAAAGGATCAAAACACACAGCCTGAGGGTCCAAAATACCAAATAGGGATCAGATCAGTGTGTCGTTCACTCCGACACGACCGGGTGGGTTAAAGTGACGTGTGCGAACTGACAGAATCCGATTTGGATTCCCGGATTAGGTTGGGCGTTGAAATGACGGATCTAAAAAAAATCCGAGTCTAAAGGGTCAATACACACAACCCGGGGGTCCAAAATCCCAAATAGGGATCTGATCGGCATGCCATTCGCTCCGACACGACCAAGTGGGTTAAATTGACGTGTGCGAACTGACGGAATCCAATTTGGATTCCCGGATTGGGTTGGGCGTTGAAATGACGGATCTAAAAAAACCCGAGTCTAAAGAGTCAAAACACACAACATGGGGGTCGAAAATCCCAAATAGGGATCAGATCGGCGTGCCGTTCACTCCGACACGACCGGGTGGGTTAAAGTGACGTGTGCGAACTGACAGAATCTAATTTGGATTCCCAGATTAGGTTGGGCGCTGAAATGACGGATCTAAAAAAAATCCGAGTCTAAAGGGTCAAAACACACAACCCGGGGGTCGAAAATCCCAAATAGGGATTTGATCGGCATGCCGTTCACTCTGACACGACCGGATGGGTTAAATTGACATGTGCGAACTGACGGAATCTGATTTGGATTCCCGGATTGGGTTGGGCATTGAAATGACAGATCTAAAAAAATCCGAGTCTAAAGGGTCAAAACACACAACCTGGGGGTCCAAAATCCCAAATAGGGATCAGATCGGCGTGCCGTTCACTCTGACACGACCGGGTGGTTAAATTGACGTGTGCGATTTGACAGAATCCGATTTGGATTCTCGGATTGGGTTGGGCATTGAAATGACGGATCTAAAAAAACCAAAGTCTAAAGGGTCAAAACACACAACCTGGGGTCCAAAATCCCAAATAGGGATCAGATCGGCGTGCCGTTTGCTCCAACACGACCGGGTGGGTTAAAGTGACGTGTGCGAACTGACGGAATCCAATTTGGATTCCCGGATTAGGTTGGGCGTTGAAATGACGAATCTAAAAAAACCCAAATCTATAGGGTCAAAACACACAACCCGGGGGTCCAAAATCCCAAATAGGGATTTGATCGGCATGCCGTTCGCTCCGACACGACCGGGTAGGTTAAATTGACGTGTGCGAACTGATGGAATCCGATTTGGATTCTCCGATTGGGTTGGGCGTTGAAATGACGGATCTAAAAAAACCAAAGTCTAAAGGGTCAAAACACACAACCTGGGGTCCAAAATCCCAAATAGGGATCAGATCGGCGTGCCGTTTACTCCGACACGACCGGGTGGGTTAAAGTGACGTGTGCGAACTGACGGAATCCGATTTGGATTCCCGGATTAGATTGGGCGTTGAAATGATGAATCTAAAAAAACCCAAGTCTATACGGTCAAAACACACAACCCGGGGTCCAAAATCCCAAATAGGGATCTGATCGGCATGCCGTTCGCTCCGACACGACCGGGTAGGTTAAATTGACGTGTGCGAACTAATGGAATCCGATTTGGATTCTCCGATTGGGTTGGGCGTTGAAATGACGGATCTAAAAAAACCCGAGTCTAAAGGGTCAAAACACACAACTTAGGGGTCCAAAATCCCAAATAGGGATCAGATCGGCGTGCCGTTCACTCCAACACGATCGGGTGGGTTAAATTGACGTGTGCGAATTGACGGAATCCGATTTGGATTCCCGGATTGGGTTGGGCGTTGAAATGACGGATCTAAAAAATCCCATGTCTAAAAGGTCAAAACACACAACCCGGGGGTCAAAAATTCTAAATAGGGATCTGATCGGCCTGTCGTTCACTCCAACACGACCGGGTGGGTGAAAGTGACGTGTGGGAACTGACGGAATCCTAATTGGATTCCCGGTTTGGGTTCGGCGCTCAAATCACTAATCTAAAACAAACTAGAGTATAAATGATAAAAATAGTTTCTAATTAAACTTGAGAAATAATCACATATTTTAAATTTAATTTTTGAAAATAATATATGTATATTAATTTTTATTAATGTTTCTCATATTATTATTTTTTAATATAGGATCCACCTCCGGCACTTGACGATCATGAGGCAGGGACAGTAGACGATCCAGCAGACCTGTCTTGATTTTTAGTATTTATTTTTGTGTATGATTTTATATTTGTTATGTTTTATGATTTTCTGTTGATTGTGAGTACTTATTGTGAAATATATGAATATTGTACCAGGTTTGAAAAATCATTGTTATTTTATTATTTTAAAAAAAATTATAGGATTTTCCTACGGTATTTCCAACGGAAGGCGGCCATCGGAAAATGCAGTTTACCGACGGAAAAAAATCGTCGACAATTCTGTCTAAAGTACTGACAGATTATTTTCCGACAGATTTTTCTGTAGGAATTTTCCGATAGAAATTCTGACGGATTTTTTGATAGTTTGGTCGGCAAATACTGACCAAATTTCTGACAATATTTTTCGATGTTTTGTGTCGAAAATTACCGACGCAAGTTCCGACGGAATATTCGGTCGGTATTTCCGACGGATTGCCGACAAATTTTGTTCCCGTCAGTAATTTCTGACCAGATATTTTCGACGGATCATTTCCGACGATCGCTCGACGGAAAGTTGTCGGAAGGCGGTGTTTCCGACGGATTGCCGTCGGATTTCTGACGGATTATGTCCGTCGGAAATGCCGCTTTTTCTTGTAGTGAAGACCAACAATCGACAAGGAAATTTTACCGGCCATTCTTGGCAGAACATCCTGAGGGAGTTCGACGCTCAGCTGAAAATTGACATGACCAAGGCACAATTGAAAGGGAGATGGCGTAACTTGAAAAGAAAGTTTCATATGTACGAAAAATTGATGAAGTTGAGTGGTTGGAGATGGGATGATGTTAACCATGTTCCCATTCCATGTTATCCTGGAGCTTGGGATGAAGCTATTAAGGTAATCATGACATCTTCCCACCCCTTGTCCATAGGCGGTTTTTTTTTCCTTTTTTCCCTGTAGTACAAATATATCATTGCTCCAATTGGATTGGATTTCCATAGAAATCCTGATCTTGGGAAGATCAAAATGAAGCCCTTCCCACTATACTAGGAAATGTCCTATGTATGTGGTGGAACGACATACACTGGAGATCATGTTGATGGGACTGTTAGAAGGAAAACAAATGAAAATGAGCAACTACGCAATTTAACGGCTAATCATGTCCAGACATTTTTGGGCATTCTTACTAGTCCAACCAACCACACAACATGGCTCTAGTGAACCCAGACTTCATGGAGACTTCAAACCATGACTTTGTTTATGTGATGAATACATCACTAACACCTGGTGGTCAAAGTACACTGTGTACTGAAGAAGATGAAGGTACATCTGTGCCCAACTGAAGAGTTTCCATTGGGAAGGAAAAGAAGGAACGCGGTAAGCGTATTGACAAGGAAACTGTGCGTGAGTGGACTGTTTCTTGCAATGAGCGCAACACACTACTTGAAAGTCTGAAATCCTTGCGCCGTGGACCCGCAGCACAAGAGAATGCTATGGCAACCCCAAGTATGAAAGACTGCATTGATGTAATGAAGAGCACCCAAAACCTACATCGTCTTGTGTATCTAAATGCACTTGACCTATTCAAGGACCCAAGTAATAGATCACTGTTCTTCGAATTAGATGATGTTGATAAGATGGATTGGCTTATGCTTCATACTGGCTTTAGTTAGCTGTCATCTTTTCACTCTCAGATTATATGTACTATGTGTGCCCACATGTTATAATTCTGGTCAGCACACAGTTCTTGTCTATGTTTACACTAGTACTCTTGTTGCCTCATCGTGTGTTTCTGTTCCCTGATTTGTTCTGATCAGAAGCTACTTTGTTTGTAGTTTTAACGCTATCAACTGTACTCTCTTCTGACCTCATCACAATGCTCTTTCTTAGTAGTGGATGTTGTTAGTTTCACTTATTATGTTATTTGTAGTGGATGTTCTCATCTTCAAATGGATGATCCCCTCTTCTTATTTCAATGAACACATAATTTCTGTGCATAAAATTGATTCACAAATTCCCACCGCATGGGTAAGTATGCATGTTATGTTGTGTGGGTGGGTCGTCATCCTGGTGTGTATTACACTTGGGAGGAGTGTTTTGCTGAAGTGAACGGTTATCTTGGAGCTCGGTTTAAAGGTTTTCACTCCATCCATAAGGCAGAGGTTGCTTACGTTGGCCAAGTTAGGGAGTGGTTAGTGCATTCAAGAATGGTACACTTTGGTCATCCAACGGGTTCTGTCCAAGGTAGAAATCAACAAGTAGGCAGGGCCAACACGAATATTCCAGTAATAACGATGTCATATATCGCAACTGCCTTCCTAGTGATGGTCTTTGTTTTCTTGGCTGTGATAGTTGTGGGTCTGTTTGCAATGTTAATTGTTCGACGTTAGGTTGAGTTGTCAGAAGTTCATGTTACTTGTAATTCCTATAATATAGTCATCTATTTAATGAGTTCAATGGGACTACTACTATTTAGTGCAAGTCCCGGAATATGTGATTGTCATGTTCTTCTAAGTATATTATCGTTGAAAATCTGTAGATTTTTTTGATGAGGTATTGGACTTACTACTGGATGATGAGGATATGTATAATGCCACGACAGCAGCCATTTTGCAACAAATTCAACGAGACATGGAAACTGTTGTGCCAAGATGTCAAATGCACACATCCGCATACACTGGGCAAGCTTAGATAAATGACGTGTTGCATGGCCATGAGCAACGATGCTATAACATGTTCAGAGTACATCCAAGCACATTTGGGAAGTTGAGAGATTTGTTAGTAGGCAGGAACTTGATTTGTGATTCTAGGTATTTGACTTCAAATGAGCAACCGACCATCTTCTTATATGCTGTTGGGCATGGGGTCCCTACGGATGCATTGTGTAAACACTTTCAACACTCATCCCAAACTATCAGCCTTTATGTGAACAAAGTGACTTTTGCACTTGCTTCCTTAAAATACGACTTCTTGTTGCTCCCCACTAATAGTCAAGTTCTTGAATGCCATCCTCATATCAGTGGGAGCCAATGCTACTATCCGTACTTCAAGGTAATCTCTATGCAATGAACTTCAACATGATAATAAGTATTTAACTTCGCTTGCATTGACTGTTCATGCAGAATGCGATTGGGGCGATTGAAGACACTCACATTCCTGCACACATCCCTGTCGACGATCACCCACGCTTTAGGAATCGAAAGCAGCAAGTAAGTTAGAATGTTATGGCTGTAGTGTCCTTCGACATGGTCTTCCAATACTTAGTTGTTGGATATGACGGGTCTGCCCCAGACATGGCCTTGTTAAAATGGGCGGTTTGTAAAGGGGGTTTTCGCGTGCCACCTGGGAAGTATTACTTAGTGGATGCTGGATATGCGAACACAAAGTCATTTCTAGCCCCATATCGTGCCCAAAAGTACCATCCGTCAACTTTTCATGAGCGGTGCAATGTGCCCTACACAAATAAAAAGGAAAAGTTTAATTAGAGCATGCTGAATTATGAAATGTTGTTGAACGAGCTTTTGGTGTGTTGAAGATGAGGTTTCAAACGTTGTGTGAGGGCAACTTGTACCCATGGGCAACACAAAGGGCGATGGTGTCAGCATGTTATGTTGTCCACAATTTTATTCGTCGAGAGTTCGAGTACGATATGTACTTTAATGGACTTCAAAATGAAGACATGATTGAGGATGGAGCTGGGGATGAGGATGTACCAATTGACATCGAGATGTCACCTGCCACAGTAGCAACAAGAGATGTCCTCCGTGAAGACATTGCCAACCAACTTTGGTCTACTGAGAATATATGATTGGTGTTGAAAGACTTCAGAAGGGTGAAAAGGTTCATAGTTGTAGTTGTGATAGTGCAGTTTGTCTATTGTGGTCTCTGCTTTCATCTGCTGGTGAATATGTGTTAGATTTCAAGGTCCTCCTACTTTCTCACTTGTGGTGTATGCATAATGCAGATCTTGACTTGTATAATTTCAGACTTGTGTAGTGTATGCATAATTTCAGTATTTGTGGTTGCAAGTTTCATCTTTGTGTGCATAATTTTCATACTTGTGTGCATAATCTTCAGGCTTGTGTAGTGTACAGATCTTAGACTGTGATTATATTTTATTTTACTTCTGTATTGTATTTTAACCTATCATGGTTGCAAATGCGATGTTGCTTATCTGTAATTCAACACAGAGAGGTGCGTTCCATACTTTGTCACTTTGGCTTCCTTACTGCACTTTTTTTGTGAAAATTGTCATGGATATTCTTCGTGACTTTGTTGTAGGTCGCGTGTGGACTGATGAAAAAGATTTGTTGTTGATTCAGTTGCTAACAGATGAAGTGTTAGCAGGGGAGTATGAGGCATTTGCCTTAACTGATTATGCATGGGGAAACATAAAGAAATCCTTCAATGAGGATGTCGAAGGGTATTATTCAAAGAGTGCACTGAAGCACTATTTGACGTACTATAAGACTGCTTTCATTACAATTGAAGATTTGGTACAGAATGCTACGTTTACTTGGGATCTGGACAACTGTTGTGTGCATGCTGAAAGTGTGCAGTGGTAGTACTATGCACAAGTCGGTCCTCTTTTGTAATGTTCAATCGATCACACCTATCGGTTCTTACTATTGTGTAGCTCCTTTATATGTTGATTATAATTTGTTCTATCCTTTAGTTCAATCCAAGCGCAGAATGGGTGAGAGGGAAGACTTTTCCATGGTATGAGGATCTGGTGTCTCTGTTTCAAGATTGGGGAGGTCTCAATCATTGACAAGAAGTGAGCTATCATCGGGCTGAGGATTTTTTGGTTTGTCCTTTTTATATACTATCGTAGTATTTCCTGTGCACGAACCAATGTTCATTTTGTTTTCCCAACAACTTTTGTAAGTTGGACAGCGACATTGGCTGTGGATGAGAGACTTCAGAATTCTAAATTATGGATGTATGTTCTTTTTTTTTGAATTCTACAATACACATGTATTGTGGATAGTATGGGAACTAGTAGTTTGTATATAGAAAGATATTGAATTTTCCTTTAACTATGTCTGTGTATGATACTTTTTTTTTTCTGTTGGTGTGTGCAAATTTTGTTCACATGAATTCTCTCTAACCAATGTTTGGATTTAAGCATGAGGCTATTTTAACAGAATGATCACAATGTACTTGAGGACGTCAGTTTTATTCGTTGTTGTTGGGAATGCTTCCTCATTCTAGGATGTTAGTAGAGAATGTGCAAGAATGATGCATCTTCTTCACGGAAAATGTCCTGCAATTGTCTCATTAATGTTGCATGATTCCTTTTCTTGAGATTTTTCGAATTGGGTTCTTCTTTGGCACAACCTGAGAAGTCTCGTTTTGGAGTTGCATGTCTTCATCATTATCTTGTCTAGTGTTGAGTGGATTTTGAAGACCGAATTGGCAAGTTTATCGATATGGCAGAAATTTATCTGTTATTCTATGAAATTTGGGTTGCTTTGATTTTCCTGAAATATAGGTGTTGGCTAGACTTGCACAATACAAACGATTTATGTGGGAGAAACCAGAACACTATACCCCAATTTGCATTTCCTTTTCATCCTATTAACCAACACAAATACACAGGACTCAAGTAACGATAATGAAAAGAAGGGTCAGCATGACAATGGTGGGCAAGAATGTCTAGCCACTGCTTGCTGTAAAAGTAGCTTCTTTTTTTTTCCCTGATGGGCTCTCTTGCTGTTGTCGCCGCAACCATTACTTTGTTGCTCCAATTAATTTAAGACCATTGGCAGGGGTACTTTTGGAACTTGGTTGTAATGCTGGAAGTGGAGGTGTGTTTAACTTATCAAACTGAGGATTTGTGCACACATAAAGTGGGGATATCTTGTCAATTAAATCTGGGGTTGCCAAAGTAGAATTCGTGTTAACCCTGTATAACCTAAACACGTTTAAACTATCCAGAATAGGTTATCACATTATCAAAGAGGGCTAAACTACTAAGGATCCATTTGGTTGCTTGTAAAACATATTCATGAGGAAAAATTTCCAATGATTAGCTTTTACAGAAAAATCAAAAAACATAATTGTCTATTTGCTTCCTACGTAAATGTTTTCTTTGAAAAGATTTTCTGATGTTTGTTTTCCCGAAAAATATTTTCTAGAAATAATTTTCGCATGTTTTTTTGTGTTTAAAAGATTTTCAAATATTCAACCCAGCCGCAATCCAGTAGCAAAGTGGGTAGGAATCGACGCCCCAACTGGGCTGCCATTACGCTGGTTTGTGCCCAACGTGGGGTGGTATGACCATTCAAGCATCAGGCGGGGCCGGGCCCAACAGGGGCTTATCTAATAGTGGAGACCAATTAATCTTGAGACGACATTGTGTTGAAGCACATAATTAATTTATTGTTTCTCCATCTAGTACGTGAATACTCAGATCAGATGCGTAAACCTGTTTGTTCCATAACAAGGAAAATACTCGGATTCAAAATGAGCACAGAAGCAAGAGGGCAGGGACGAAGGCCGTGTGTACGTAGCCCAATCCAACAAAGATCATGTTAAAAACATGAACATAGAAAGATGGTTATCATATGTTCGACAGTTCAACAAGATGATCATGTTACTTCCAGAAAAAATGCAAAACTCCTGTCAAGTAGGGGTCTTATATGGCTAAAGCATTGAGTGCAACAAATTTTGATACCAAACATGTCGTGCTCATAAACATGACTGAAGAGAAGTAAAAATATTCTCTGGAAAACAATAACTGAATAAAGGAAAATTTAATAGAACCAAGTGAAACTAACTACATACAAATAATAGTTGAGGTTTTATAGAACCCGCATATATGAGAAATGTGCCGCCACTGAACATTTTAATAATCCTCATAGCAGAGACGAAAATAAAATTCGAAGTCACAATTTTTTTTCATGGATCACTTCAAAAGAACTGTCTTAGGTGTGCTTCATAGTCATCATCATAAGATCTGCAAATAAGATGTAAAACACATATACACGTGTCAAGTGTCAAGTTAACCTTCTAATAGAATAGGAAAAAAAGAAAGATACTAGTACATAAGGTTAGTCGTCTCGGCTCATTTTTCCACGAGGAGCACCTGAACAGTCACCTCGGCTTGAGCTGACCTATGTTCCCTACACCCCTTTAGTTGATCTCAACTAAGCGCGGACATTAAGGAGCCCCTGAGGCATCATCCATGATCGACAAGGGGGCCAATCTAGAGCATATAAGGTTACTCCAACAAGTATCTCCAGAGAACAGTTAAAAAGGGGAAATGACGAGTCACTTAAAGCATCATCCTGAGTGAATCCCTTACTCTTTCCCAGTAGATCTCGTACCTCCGGCTCGGGAGGCCCAGTGGTCGGCCATCAGACGCTTTGTCGTCGGCGACCTTGCTTTACGTAATCTAGTCGTATCGAGTACCGTGTTCATAAGCACTCTGAGCTGAAGGCCCATACCGTGCGATTGAGGACCTGCGATATTTGTTATGTGAGAAGTGCAAGTTGGCTATTTCGAGAACCTGCGATATTTGTTGTGATTTGTTGATAAAGTTGAGTTTCTTTTGGATCTGCATAATTTAAACGTGGTTGAAATATTGAAACTTGGCGAGTCACATTTTAGCATTGTCAATGGTTATCCTGTGGGCCCTCAGCCGGTCCCGACAACATGAAAACATGTCGAGGATGAGGTCGCTCTAGCACTCGCATTGAATGAGGACGTCGTAGTTCGCTAGACGAGGTCGCTTCGACACTCGCCAGGAACTGAGGAACGACGCCCGATGTGAATTGAAGGTGTGGTCGCTTCGACACACGTGTTGAACGAGGACGTTGTAGTTCACTGGACGAGGTCGCTTCGGCCCTCGTCAGGAACTGAGGAGCGACGTCTTACGTGAATTGAAGGCGTGGTCGTTTCGATACACGTGATGAGTGAGGACGTCGTAGTTCGCTGGACATGGTCGCTTTGGCACTCGTCAGAAACTGAGGAACGATGTCTGACGTGAATTGAAGGTGTGGTCACTTCGGCCCACATGATGAGAGAGGACGTCGTAGTTCACTGGACGAGGTCACTTTGGTACTCATTAGGAACTAAGGTACGACGTCCAACGTGAATTGAAGGCGTGGTCGCTTCGGCACACGTGATGAGCGAGGATGTCGTAGTTCGATGGACGAGGTCGCTTCGGCACTTTTCATGAACTGATTGACCACGTACGACGTGATATGAAGGCAGGTTCGCTACTGCACTCGATCCTATTTCGGGTCAGCTTATATTCTTAGACGTCAGACTAGCCACCGCGGGCTTGGCCATATTATATGGAGATGGTGATGGCGTTATGCGTGGTCTCGATACCTTAAGAACTAAACCAAGGTTGCGTTCTTGGATAAAACCGATGACCCGAACAATCGTCATGTTTGGCAAGAAAAGCTTGCAGTTTAAAGAAATTCCTTTGCAATAAAGTCCTCAACTTTTTAGCCAAGGCAGTGGTGTACAAAAATGGGTCTCGGCAACGCATGAGACCAAAAAAAAACAAAAGAACCCTCGCAAGTGGTCATCTAAGCTACTATCGTAGCCAGAGAGGCCGTCGCCTTGGTATCGACAGCGACGTCCTCATCAGCGGTGGAGGCCTCGTTGGTAGCACCCGCGTCGGCGGCAGAAGCCTCGGCTGTGATCGGAACGTTGGTACGTGCCGAAACGTCGTCGTCTGACCCTTCGACATCAACGTCCCCCTCATTATCGATCACTAGCTCGGAGAGGTCAAGGTTCGGATGTGTTTCCCTTACACACCCGAGGCCGAAGTTGTACCCTTGTTGGAAGAGCTTGACAACCTCAGCCTTGAGCTCGTCGGATTCCCGGTACTCGGCGACAGCCTCAGCAAACGCCTTCTCCCGCTCCTTGGCCATCAGTCGCGCGATCTCGGTCCTCATCTTCTCGTGGGCCCCCTGCTCCACCTCAAGGGCCTCTTTCTCATCCTAGAGGGACTTGAGTAGCTTGTTCGCCCTCTCGGCCTCCTCGGCTTTCAGCTTCTTCTTGGCCTCAAGCATTGCCTCGGTCTCAGCTACTCGTGCCTCAACCGATGCTTGGGAGGCCTCAACCCGGAGCAGAAGCATCCCGAACGATGCCAGTTGGTCTTGCACAGCACTATAGAAGTCCTCGATAACCTTGTTGGATTTCCGGGCCAAGGAGCAGGCTCTGGCTCTAGTGGGAAACAATTGTCGGCCCTACTCAGTGGCACTGGGCTCCCTCGATCGACAGGGTGACGTCGGAAGAGAGGATCCCGAGTCGGTGACCTCAGTCGATGCTGACCCCATGGCTGGCCGAGGATGTTTGGATGGCACCCTCTTCTCTGACAACCGTGCCTTCTCAGGGGCTGAGGACGATGGGGCAACAGCAGGGATGTCGGTCTCAGCCGGGTGACTACGCTTTAAGCCGTGGCTCGCACTCTTCTTGCTTCTCTACATGAGGTCTCGCGTAGCCAGCTCGGAAAGTGAAATGTTGCCCTTCGCTTTGGCAGATGGAGCTGACGACTTACCCTTGTCGGCCATTGCTATGAGAGGAGAAAAAACGGTTAGTTATTAGAAATGATTAGACAATGACCAAAGGAAATAACGTTGGCAAAAAGATCAGACCTCGGCTGGCCTTAGCAATCAGCTCGAATAGCTTCTCAGAAGTCTCGAACAGGTCGGCAGACTCCACCGCCTGCAGAGACTCGAACTCCGAGAGCTTGGATGCAATACGATTTGGAGGGCAGAAAGCTTTATCTCGGATGTTCACCGCCAACCATGTGGTCGGAAAGGGCCATCCGGTCGGGGAGAATAAAAATGAAGTTCCTCTTCCAGTTGTGGACAGAGGAAGGCATTAGGCCAAGAATTTGCCGACCTGACCGAGCTGCGAAGTACAGCCAGTTTCCGAAGGCTTTTACAAAGAAACAATGGAAGAAGAGGCGTGTGGTCGGAAGGACCTCGGCTAGGGCACAAGCGGCCAGGAAGCCGACATCCGACCTCCAGGAGTTGGGGATTAGCTGCGATGGAGCAACTCCCAGCTTGAGGAGTAGAAAAATGATGAATGGATGAAGGGGTAGGCATTCTGCCTGCTCGGACAGCCTCGGAGTAGATGCAAACTCCGCTCGACATGGTGTAGTGGGCCCGGAGCTGCTTAGTGGTGTATATGGTGAAGTCCTCGGGGAGGACGAGACCTGGATGAGTCTTCATCCATTGCAAAGTCTCTTCATCGATCTCGCACTGAGCATCATCAATGGTGTTGGCTTGCCGATGAGATCCCAAGGTATGGGAAGGGTTTTCTGGGAACATAGGCCCCAGGACCGACCTCAAGATTAGAAGACTCCTCGATGGGATCCGACGCTTGAGTGTCGGGCCTAGCAGCCTCCAAAAGAGATGTCCTTGTCTCGGAAGGAGGAGGTGAGACCGCTCCGGATAACTCCAAAGCAGAGAAGTTCTCGGAAGGAGAACCTCGAGACGAGGAAGAGGACGTGGAAGAACTATATGAAGTAGAGCTCATGGCTTACCTCTAAAGGGAAGAAGCAGAGAACAGGAGACGAATGCTCGGACGTCAGTAAGAAGGTCGTCAACACGTCGGCTGGCCGTCTGAAGGATGCTCGCGCGTGAGAGGAAGGGTGGTTTTTCAGCAGCAGACCCCACTATTTATAGTGCCGGGGGGCCAATTAGATCCAATGGTAGATAATCATTTATGACAACAGTGGTTTAGATCTTGACACGTGGCCCTATTGGGTTGGCCACCGAGCGTTGCTTCGGATTCTGAAGGTGCGGTTGGCGAGGAGCGCCATGATGGCACGCGGAAGTCGAGGAGGTGATGTGATGGTTGGCGTCGCTACACAGTAGTCGAGGAGACCTGATAGTACGTCGCGGTACAGACCGGCACTAACGGCTTCACGATGTGACTAGTGGCAGGCCGACGCTGACAGCGTGACGATGTGGTGCGGAACAGGCCATGTGGGCTGGCACAGTTACGTGGCGAGGCACGTATTTTTCTTCGTCAAACAGCTTCACCTCGGCCCAGTTCCCAGTCCGACGTGAACCTGGGGGGCTAGTGTTACGGGGAGTTCCCAGTAGGTCGGCTGAATCCTCAAGCTCAGCCGACCTCATTGAGGGCATAGGCCGACATCCCTTCTTTCTCAAGCGGAACATTGGCGTTTTATGATCCGACGAGTCAGGTCAGAAAGATCAACCTACTTTCACACCTTGGACCATCTTCCTCAGCTCGGCTAGGAACATTTTTCTCGGCTCAGACATAGCCGACCTAGAGCCCAGCATGCTTGCGGGTGTCCCGAAGCATGTCTCACGTGACTGATGGTGCAGTAACAAATGAGGTAAGGTATGAGGATCATACGCTCAATAATTGCGGCCATTAAGACCATGATCTCAGTGATCTGGCATACTGATTACAACCACGATCTGGCGTCAATCACGGAAACCCTCAGCGAGATTGGCGGGGTCGTCCAGCAATTACACTGGTGTTCTAACACTATAAGAGGCAGACACTCCACAGGCGTAGGTACATTGTTTTACCCCCGAGGCTAGGCCATTCTACTCAGCTAGCAACTGACAAGAGCGTCAAAGTGTCTCCCCGCCGAGGCTTCTTGGCGGGCTTTGCAGATCAGATCGGGAGCTCGGAACCAGTGTCACACATCGGCCAAGCATGCCTCAGACCAGATTCATCGACTTGGTCGTCCCGACTCATTCTTCCACGAGGAGCACCTGAATAGTCACCTCAGCCTGAGCCGACCTATGTTACGCATACGGTAACACATCTCATCTTCATAAGAAAAATCATTGACATCCATCTACAATTTAAAAACATGTGAATAATAACTAATAATTAGCAATCATAAATGATCATAAAGAAAATTTAATTGCTTGAAAAAACCTAAAACATGTGAATAATAACTAATAACTAGCAATCATAAATGATATGTGGATTCAAGCTGCACATCATGAAAGTATTATAAAAATAAAAATAGTTTCCCATTTGTAAATGCCAAAGTGCCCTCAACCTGGTGAAGAATTGCATATGAACATCAAATTACATGTCCATGTAGATCAATGTAACTGGCATGAGCATTTCTTCCAGTATAAGAAGGGTCGAATATAGGGGGGTTTATGCAGATCGTGGTGGAGGAAAGGATCAAAAGAGGGGGAAAAAAAAAACTACGCTCACAGACTTGTGTTTATGATTTGCTTCTCTTACCAGTAAAAATAATGATCATCAGCTACAATAGGTGAAAACAATGTAGGATCACAGGTTCTATCCTCATAATAAGAATAATAATTATTCATTATTGAACTTTAATGATGAAGCTTGGGGGACCCAAATTAAATTGTTCCACCCAAAACCAGATTCAGAGCTGATAATCTTCACTAAAGTCAATAGGCATCAAATTAAAAAGCCTTCAAATGTATAATATGATTGATTAGAAGAGAAATTAGTAAAAAAGTGCTATCCAAAATGTCTGCCAGATAGATTGTTACTATTATACAACACTATTTAGTTAAGGTGAGAAACCAGAGAAATGCATGCAAATAATAAAATCTCCAGGATAGCACAGTATCATGCTTATCTAAGAGAAAATATTTACCTTAGGAAGATTCTAACCCAAAAAGTCTTCCAACCAAATTTGATGCTCTGCTAAACTTTGGTCGAAAGGTTGCTATACCCTAGATTATTGGTGGTGATTTTAATGCTATAGCTTCCTCGGATGAGTTGTTTATCAACTCCATGGTTTTATTTATACTGTTGGGTTAATAGATGCAGGGTACTGTGGAAATTCATTCACATGATCTAATAAACAGGTTTGCAATGCCGGTATTCAAGCCAGACTGGACATGGATTAGATAATATCAATGATAAAAAAGGAAAAGAAAGTGTTCTCTAAGAACATCAATTTGTTCACCATTACTTATAAAGGAGTAGACCAGGGAGCAACAAAGGCGATGCTTTTTGGAGTTAGAAGACAGCGAAAACGCTAAAGTAGGGGGGTCGAGAGCTTGCCGACCGATCGCCCATAGCTATGAACTAGAGAAAAAACCCAGATGCCCAATGCCAAATCCAATCTACGAATTTCCCCCTATATTGGCGTGTGTTAAAAGGCCGACGTCAGGCCAGACGCAATGCTGTGGACAGCAGTAGTGGTCGTGGGTGAATCCTCCTCCCAAAGTAGGAAGTAGACCAGACAAATGGATGACGAGGGTGATCTGATCCTCAGAGCTGGGACGGGAATGAGGGTACTGGGGGAAAAAGAGGGAGGAGAAGAACCCCCTCACCTCTTAAGAAGAAGCAGCAGGAGCAGCAGCGAGGAGCATCATTGACATAGACGACGCAGAGAGGCTTCAACTCATCATGGACGACGGCAATAACATCTTTGAAGGAAGTGCTCTAATCATCCAAAAAAGGGCAAAAAGCTTCATCTACATGAACACCTCCCCACCCTAACCCGCTGGACTAGGTGAAGGAAGCTGGAGTAGGGTTTTACGGCAGGAAGAGGGGTACCTCGCGAAGGAAACGCCCTCCCTGTGACGCTCGCAAAAACCCTACATAGTAGATTTGGACAAGGAGGAAGAGGGCCGATCTCCTGTGCCGGAGCGTGTCGATCTCCTTGTAGGGGTCTTTGTGCTCGACCTTCGGGATGACGACGAGGCTCACGGCGAGCAAAAAGGGGACGACGTCGATGTTCGCGGAGAGAGGGGATGGGGATGGGGATGGCGACGTCGATGGCGATGCGCAGCAGAAAGGGGGATGCCGTTGAGGAGGCTCGCGACGAGCTCACAGCGAGAGGGGATGGGGGTGGCTCGTGACAAGAGTAAATGGGGGAAATGGAGTTACGAGGAAAACGACATCTGGGGTTTTAACTCAGATGCCAAAATTCAAAAATTTTGGGAAAACTAATTTCTGGATCAACTTTTCAATGAAACCAAATACTCAATTTTATAAAAAAAATTGGAAAACCTTTTCTGGTGGGAGGTTTTACGTGGAACCAAATAGACCCTAAATATGGTTTGCAAGCAAGGTCTGCTACAAAGTCTCTGAACTGGATTGTTAATGTATATGTTAGGAATCTGGAAAATGTTTAATATTGAATCAACAACATCTAAGACTCTATGATTTCCTAAATTGAGGTTTCAAGAGGATGTCCCCAATTGATTCCTTAAATTTTTAAGGTACCTGCAGTCTAAAAATAAATTTTCTATTATAATATTTAATGTTTAAAGTAACTCTGGTCATGTTAATGTATATGTTATATTGTAGAATGTGAATGTGTTTGACCATTTATTATTTTTTTAACAGGATGTGAATGTGTCTCCTTTTTGCATGATATATCTCTAGTTTTCAAGATGTGAATGTATGGATTTTTTTTTCATAGTATGTGTACACATGTGGATATGCTCCTGATATAGGGGAGATGCTGTCGATTTTTTTTTGTAAATTATATACATTGTTTATTAATATACATATTTTTAGATATGAGTCCACACAGTGGATCACAGGTTCGGAGATTACGGACTGTGGATGGCGTGCCAGGTCATTCATCTGAAGACTCTATTATAGGTCATCCTTCTCAAGCCCTTGTTCCTACCACTCAAGGGGCGTCTTTTGCTGCATCTGCATCTTCTTCTGTAGCAAGTATATTTTTACATTATGTAGCATTGCAATTTATATTTAGTTTAGTTTCATAAAATCTAATCATTTTATTTATGTATATATCTTTACATAGAGACACCATCGTGGGGTTGAGGGACTTGTCACCGAGGTCCCTCTAGAGGTGCCACGGAGAGGAGGATAGAGCCTGAACATAAGTGGAATGTGAGAGTAATCAGTGGATATGACATAGGTGAGCAAGAGACAAACTTTACAAGCCGTATGGGCATTGTCATCAGGCTGCATTGCAAAATATGGCAATAAATTTTTTTCAAAACTGCCTAAGATACAAAGAATGGAATATTTCAAGATCTTGATGTAAAAAGATTAATATTTAAAGTGGATATTGTGTATTTGTGAGATATTTAAATTGGATTGATAATATATGTGTAGATGTGGTACCGATGGGATCGGACTCCTCATACGGATAAGGAGATGTTACAACATATGATAGCCATGCACAAAGGCTAGCGTGGGATGTTGAAGTCGAAAGTAAGTATTTTTTTTAAAGTAATATTTGATTTTTTTATCTTGATACTGAATATTTTGTTAACAATGTAATTGTCATTTCGTAGCATTATAAGGGCAAGAGTTTTGAGGATGCTGTTACATCTATTCCAGTTGGTGTTGATCCAACAGATTGACGGACAATGTGTGAAAAATGGAATACAAGGGAGGAGCAAGTAAAATAATTGATTTAATTACATATAGTACTTATGATTTTTTATTTGATACTTCATCAAATATATGTGTTGTCTTCTTCTTTACAGGATATTGTCGAGCGTAACAGGCAAAATTGCATCCATCAGAGTATGACATATCGACGGGGGTGTACGAGCATATATCAATTAAAATATGATTTTGTAAGTTTTTCATTTTACTAAATGTAATTTTAATAATCTCTATTGATTATGTTTTCTTACTTCATGATTATACATTTAATTTTAACAGGTGAAGACTCATCAGCGTGAGCCCGATCGCATGGAGGTTTTTAGGATGGGGAGATGTAAAGACCTCTCTGACGGTACTCAACGATGGGTTGATGATGTCACTCCTATTTCAGCCGAGGATGCCTTCATAGCTGTCATGGGATGAGACAGGCCTGGCCATGTTTGTTGCGCGGGTAAGGCTGAGACGCTCTGCACTTGGTACGGGAGGGGAGAGGGATCGAGCTCCTCAAGCGGCTACCACACTCAGGTTCAGCAGTTGCAACTGTAGTTGCAGGATCAAAACAAAAAGATGGAGGAGCTGTGTGCAAAGAGGAGCAGGGATCGCTAGGAGCTAGAGGATATGTGCAGTCAGATGTTAGAGATGCGAGCCTGCATGCAGCGATTGGCTGGTCATCCATCATCACATGTGCCTCCTTCTACGCTTGAGGCTGAGGGGAGTGATGAGTCTGCTGATAATTATGATGATGATTAGATTGTTATAGTTTGTGAGATACTTTGTATTTCTTTTGGATGTTTATGATATGTATATTCAGATAATTTGTGTGCGCATGGTATCATTAAAAAGATGATTTCTGCATGACATGAGGAAATGACAAAAGTTAAGATTTTTTTTTTTAAATATAACATATGTAGACGACTACAGTCGTCTACAAATATTTATGTAGACGGCTTAGAAACCATCTACATATCTTTTATAGATGACTAATAAAATCATCTATATAAGTGTTTGTACATGGTTAATGTAACCGTCTACATAAACTTATGTAGACAACTTTATATATTTATCTAGATGGCTAGCCCACCGTCTACTTAAGTTTTGTTGACAGATGTTGTAGCCGTCTATATAAACATAGATAGATAGCTAATAAGCCATCTACATAAGTTTATTTGATGGCTTATTGAAGTTGTCTACATAGGTTTTGTAGACGGCTATAAGCCATCTACATTACTACTTTAGTAGACGGCTTTATATAACAGTCTATATAAGTTTTGTAGATAGAATTTCGTTGACGGTGGTTTAGACAGCTCTGTAGCCGTCTATAAAAACTTTTGTAGATGGTTTTTCTAGTTTTGTAAACGGTTTTATCCGTCTATGTATCCTCTTCCCTGAGTAGTGATACAAAGTGTTCTTTCCCCTTAACATGAAACCCGTGAAGTTATTTCATATACACTTCTTTATCTAGGTCCCCATTAAGAAATGATATTTTCACATCCATTTGGTGTAACTCTAAAACAAAATTAGTCACTAAAGCCATGACTATCATGAATGAGAGATTCTTAGAAACAGGAGAGAAGGTCTCATCATAGTCAATACCTTCCGTTTGAGTGAAACCCTTAGCCACCAATCTGGTCTTATATCTCTCAACTTTACCCTTAGAGTCCACTTTAGTTTTGAATATCCATTTGCATCCAACAAGTTTGGACCCTTTTGGTAAGTTGACGAGTTCCCAAACTTGATTTTTAGCCATTGAGTCAATCTCTTCTTTCATGGCTTCAAATCAATAGGTAGATTTTTAACTCTCTATAGCTTGTGAAAACGTCACTGGATCATCAATATCACCCCTATCTAAGTCATCTTCCTGTAGGTACACCAAAAACTCATTAGATATGGAAAGTTTCCTGACTCTCTAAGATTAACGTATTGTTGGCCCCTAATCCATCTGAGGAGGTGGTAGGTTAATAAGTGCGATATCTACTAGTTGTGGAGCCACTTGAGGTGGACCAACTGTAACTTCTTGTTCCTCAACAATATCATTCTAGGGAATGAACATAGGAATAAACCTGTTAGTTGTTACTAGTATTTCAGCTTGATCCTGTAACTCCTCAAAAGAAATCTCTCGAGAAGGTCCACTCCCACTGACTCTATCATCCTCAAGAAATCTTGTCTTATTTGTCTCTATAATGATGGGGACATGTGATGGACAATAAAACCTATACCCCTTTGATCTGTCTAGATAACTAATGAAGAATCCAGTAGTTGCTCTAGGATCAAAAGCATTTTCTTGTGAAAACCATCAGATAGAGAACCAGTACCAGTGACAATAGAATCCTTTATTAATTCAAATAAAGAGTTTCCAAGACATATACGAAAACCTTTTGAATCAAGTTTTGATACTGAAACCAAATTTCTACTAAAAGATGGTACATAAAAAGTATCTTTCAAATCTAGAACAAACCCTGATTCCAAAATGATCCTATAAGTCCCTATAGCCTTGACTTGTGAGGGCGTCTTATTTTTTGAAAAAATACTTCACTCACCCTCATTTGGAGGCCTTTGGAAAAGAAATCTCTGCATAGAAGTGGCAACATGCACAGTAGAATCTGAGTCAATCCAACATGTATCTTTAGGAACATTCACTAAATTACACTCATAACAAACATAAGATGAGAAATTACCTTTCTTCTCAAACCATGCCTTCCTTTTCAGACAGTCTTTCTTAACATGTCCAAGTTGTTTGCAGAAGAAGCACTTGTCATTTTTGCCTTTTACATGTTCTTCTTCTTTCCCTTCGTCTGGACACCCTTCTTTTTTAATCCAATAGCTTTATGAGAAGTAAACATAACTATATTGCTCGTCTCTCCTCTTAACCTCTCCTCCTCCTAAACACACATGGACATTAATTCAGTGATAGACCACTTTGCCTGATGTGTGTTGTAGGAGATCTTGAATGCCTCATATTTCTTTGGCATAGAGTTTAAGATGAAATGGAATAGGAAAGTATCTGAAATGGTAACCACCATGGCATTGAGTTGTGTTACAATATCTCTCATCATCATGATATGTTCCCTAATGCTACCACCACCAGTGTATTTCATTGAGGAAATCTTAGCCATTAGAGTGCTGGCTTTAGCTTTATCTGAACTAATAAATTGTTCCTCAATTGCCTTATAAAATTCACTGGCTATGATCTTCTCTGGGATAGATCCCTTAATGATTTGCCCCACATGTCCTTGAAGAAACAAAAGGCATAAGCGGTTGAACCTTTCCCATTTTTCAAAATGAGTCTTATGTTCCTGAGTGCTTTTAGTTGTAATTGCAGTAGGCTTACCCTCAAGCAATGCTAAATCTAAGTCTATGCACCCTAATGCAGACATGACCCTTGGTTTCCATTCAGTAAACTTTGTCTCATTAAGATACGGTATTTGACCTGTGAAGGGGGTAAACGATAGAGAAGAACCTGAAAAATAACAAAATGCTCACATGTAAATGATGACTGAATAATAGCAGCAAGTTATGAGACAGTGAACAAAGTAATTCTTACAACTTAATGAATTACTTTAATAAGTTGTCATGTTGCATCATTATAATTTTTCCTTTGGGCAGTACTTACAACATGCTAGTGAACAAACTTCCCAAGAAAATTACTTAAGTGATAGAACTAAAATACACACTTTTATGTAAAGAGAGAGTACTTTGGGTACATATTGTCAATAGTCGCTATGAACATAAATTTTATTCTATCCTATTCATGACATGAAAAATAAAACATTCCTTTAAGAGTTAAATTTCACCTTCAAGCCAAGAACACAAAGTTTGATGTTATTTTAATTTCTTAATGCGAATACTTCATTATCCTTTGTGCAATAAGGCCAATTTGGTGATCTACTTATACATTCTGGATGCAGAAATATCCTCTCCCCCAATTAAAATGACAATAAATAAACCATAATGCTCATCATTGATACTATCAAAAACTTAATTGAGTGCACACTAACACCGGGGAACTTCATGGTACAACCTGCTCGTCGGCTATGAGAGAATCCATGGTTAGAAGAGACTTATGGAGGCCTTGGTCAAGGACTCACTAGTCCGGCAGAAGGAATATCCGACAGAGAATTCATCCAAACCAAGAAAAAATGGGTACCTATTTGTGCAAGTGTGAAGATAGTGCAAGGCGAGAGCTTAAATTTTATCATTCTTTATGATTAGTGCCACTATGGTATCTACCTAACCACTTAGAAATAAAAAATTCCCACCAAACCTTATGATAGCATCAATGTAACCCTTAACATGAGTAGAAGGACATATGTACAATAAATATTGCAATATGAAATCAGAGATATTCATGCATAAAAAGATCTTTAAGGAGGTCATAACTCAAAAAAATGATCTCTAATGAATATTGCAACAATTATCAGTCCATAAACAAGTTTTATTCAATGTAAAACTAAATTAAAAGGCGTTAAAAATATAAGTTTAAGCATGCTGTTATATTAATATCCTTTATGATTTCAGAAATAATCCCAGAATTACAAACATATCCATTTATTTTATTCCTGTATCCAAATTGTTTACAGAATAGCCCTTGTATCCTTTAGTAGCCATTAATGGGCCTAGGATAGTCCAAAATGACAAGCCCAAAATCCAAAACTTAATGGATCCTGGTAAGGATATCTACTAATGGATAATAAAGGATGAAGGACAAAAATAACCTCTAAATAAACATTTTTAAAGCTTAATGGATACAAATAAAAGTAAGAATACTTCTGGGTATTAAAGTGCAAAACAAATTCTGATCCAAACTTAAAAGGATCTTTAATAGACCCAAACTGGATCCAAATTTGAGTCCTAAATGGTTTCAGAATTTAGATCTTAATGGATCCAGAATAAACCCAATATCTAAATCCATACCCAAATCCGAAACCCTTAAGAAAAACCAAAATCAGATCCATTAATTCATAGAAGGGGCGTCATTATAATTCTCAAAACTTTGGGGTAAGGGGTTAAAACCCCCATCTTCTTCCTCGATCAGGCCGCCCTGCTCGTAACCCTAAGAGGAGGGGTAAGCTGCCACTGCCATGGCGTTGGGAAGGGGGGAAGGGCATCGGCAGTGGCCGAACCCCCGCCAGCCGTAGACGATGTTGGTGGCGTCGTCAGGCGGGTTTCTTGCCACCGGCCCACCTTCCAAATAGAAAACCTTTCTTTTTTTTTTTTTGAACCTCTGCCAGGCAAAAGGCCAACCTGTCGGCAGCTGGGAAGGGGGGCAGCGATCCCCTGCCTTCCTTGCAGGCCGAAATGACGTCGTTGGCGCCGCCGGCGAGGAATGGTCGCCGATCACACTCCCACCCCCCCCCCCCCCCCAAACGCCCACCTGCAGCGACTGGGAGTGTGGGATGGCAACCCCCTGCCCTCTTCATCGGCAGAAGCCGTGCCACAGGCGCCGTCTAGCGAGGAGGGGTCGTCAATCCGCTCCAAAATCGCTGCTTGCGGAGGGGGCCAGGAACTATCACACGCGACGGCGGATCCCCCGAGGTTTCCTGCGGCTATCGCACAGACTGGCAGCAGCCCCCCTTTCCCTTCTTGCGCCACAACGACCCTTCCCAAATCGGCGGGGAACTACCCCAAAACGTGCATCCGTGTTCTTGCGTGATCGAGAAAGACGAATGAAACCTGATAGATTGGAACATAGGCTCTAATACCACATCATGTTGAGATGTGTATTTGATATGGAAGCCATTTCACGTGCGAGGAGGAAGACGACGCTGGGAAGACGATACGTGCAAGGACGTTGGGAAGGGAGATGCGTAACTGTAACGGCCCTGGATATCTATACCCAATAAGGGTCCATATCCAGATCTGTCTCCCGCGAACGGACCGAAGTCTCGTAAGGGATAGCTCGTACACGTGTCCAGGGAGAATATAAAAGACAAACCACAACAGTAAGAGACACAAGAAAGGATATGCGCTCATACCTGCATATATAATTTACAACTGTCCCATTACATTATTACATGTCCAAATTAAGAAGAGTACAACTACCTAGGGCATACCCCGAGAGAGCACAAGCTCACACAACTCTACTAACACTACTACTGGTGGTACAAGTCTGTCACAACATCTCCTCAAGCGACACCAACGGTAAACCCTGAAAAAGACTGTAAGGGAGTGAGCATCAACAAGTCACTGGCTCAGTAGGGAACCACCCTAAACCACACACAGCACAGAAGAACCTCAATCCCCAACGGGTCTCACTGGCAACACCGGATGCCAAACCATTTCATGCTCACAACAAAGCATAATTAACAATATTAAACATAACTAACTTAGTTGCTGCAAGTCTCGGAAAGACAAGGAGACAGCAACACCATTAATCCACCTAATAACTGGAAAGCCTAGGCCACAAGCTTCACAGACACACCACCTCAACAACTGGTCGCTTAAGCTGTAAGCCACATAGGCAAAGCATTGCCTAAGCTACTAGCTTCACTGGCAAGCCTTTACACACAAGGGTAACAGGAGTGCTAACTAAGAGCTAATCCTTAGTACCCTTAAATCACGATGTATCGAATGCCACACTTAAGAAACATGACTGGCTATCATGCTGCCAATCCATCGCATACTAAATATTATCGAATGCCACACTTAAGAAACATGACTAGCTATCACGCTGCCAATCCATCGCATACTAAATATTATACGGAAACTTACTCGAAGAAGAGTAAACACAACAAGTGGAAGGTCTCACCACACGACCTCCACTTCACCACCTGAAAAGGCTAGTACTCAGCGTACTACGAGAAACTAGTACTCACAAAGAGTACAAGTACCTACCACCACGAGGTACAACCACATAACACAAACACAACTGTGCCACCACCAGGGCACACCACAACTAGTGAGTCTCCGCTCACCAACCTCAACAACAACTATGCCAACACCATGGCACACCTCAACGTGAAATACCACAACTATAGCACGTTACAACCAATAGCAAAGCACGAGCCAGAAAGCACGACGCCACCACACGGGACAGACTACTGGTTCATGACGCCAGTATCTAACCCGAACAACACAACACAAGAACAACTTCTCAGTCTCGCAGTCACCGACGAAAGGTCCAACTGCAGCTCCACAACACAAGTAAAGCCAAGAAACTGTGAAGACCAACCAAACCACCAGAACCTACAGGTCACACACCCTGCAGGCCCATGCCTAGCACCTTTAGAGACTCTGGCCCGAGCTCCCTAAAGTGAGGCACTGGTAAACAGGAATAGCTGGGGACCAATGTCGACTACTGGTGTCCGTACCCCCAACTACGAGCACGCTACTTGTGAATAAACGCAAACTCTCTCTCAAGTCACTGTCCCACTGCCGTCTTTCCCTCAGTTGGACGTACTACTCAACACAAGAGTGAGGGTGTCCAGGAAGACGACAAAACCTCGACGGTACCACTGCACCGGGACAAGCCCCGAGCACACTCACGTGCCTGGTTCACACAAAACCTGGGGCTCCCAACTGAAGAGGCATTCCGGAATAGGCGTCGGACCACCAAACTCAGCAATGCACAAACCACGATATACACTTATACATTCTTTATTACAAATCACAGTACAAACGTAAGGACTAGCTTAACCTGGTCATCTCGTGACTCACAAGCTGTCCTACACAAGCATACACATGAGCTCCTTGCCACATACATACCATATACATTAACTACACGGTAATCTTTAACCTTACTTGCATTATAATACTTAAACCATCTCTATTAGTCTGTATAGGACACTACAGGACTTAGGCTAGGTTCACACTTGAACCATCATTGCCTAGCCACAACAACAACTAGTGCGTGTGCCACACACACACACACAAAGCACCACTACAACGAAGTATGTGCCATGCACATCCTTAAACCACGATAACACCATACCGATTAAGTAAACCACCCACTAACCATGTGAACAACTTGCTCACAAGGCTTTACAGAGGTCAGTACACCTCTTACCAAAGCCATACACATAAACGACAATAATCCGGATAACCAAAGCACCAAAAGCAAGCCAAGCAAAACACTCAGCTGCGATCGTGACAGCCTCATGACTGCCATCAGATCGCGACACCACGATATGGCGCGACAAGAAACTTGTCGCGACAGAGCGGCCTACCGCCACCTGATCGCGACACTCCAACCAACCGCAATAGAAACCTGGGCCGTCATAAGATCGCGACCCATATACACACTGCGACAAAAACTCTAATGCGACAGGTCGGGCTGTCGCGACCATGTCGCGACACCCTAGACCGTCGCCTTAGCAGGTGAAACACCAATCCGGGAACCATCTCCGGATTTCCATACAAACCACATTAATTCTCGATTTTCATGCTTTAATGAATAACCTAGCATGCTTCCTACTGTCCATAAAACATCAAACCTATCAAATACGCATCTCATGCCATCCACGCAATCAAAATGGTGGAATCTCCCTACCTCCACGAAGAACACTCAAATCGGCTACGGCACGGCGTCTCCCCCGCTCCATGCAAAGTCCCCACGTCGAGAGCGCGACGAGAACACCACAGAAACACCAAATCACCCCGAACAGCCGCAGTAGCTCCTCTCCTGATCGACCAGAGCTTGGGAAAACTCTGTTCGGCCGAGCCTTTTTAAAAACCGAACAGCGGTTACTAACGCGACACACTTCACCGTCGCGACCTGATCGCGATAGCTTCAAGCGTCGCCTTCCCACTCCTGACGTCAGCAGCCCCGCCCCGTGCGCGACACACGGCACGCATGCAGACGTCGACACCAAACAGCGACAACCTGAACGCGACCCACACAACCGACGCGTTCAGAACGCGGCCTTAACCACCGTCGCGTTCACACTCTGTGAACCAACGGACACTACGGACCCTACCAGCCGGCCCACTAAGCTCCACACAACACACGGAAACCACAACCAAGGCCCAATGACCCCATATTGATCATAAGCACCAAACCAAAACCAATAAACATAGATCCGAACTACCATTAAACAATGATCCGCGAAGATCCGAGAAACGCGTTACGTTACATTACTATCACCTAAAAAGAAATGTCGTCCTCGACATTCAAAACGAGCGATAATAAACCACACTATCACCTAAAAAGAAACAGAGCCATAAACAAAGCTTCTTCTACATCTTTCTTTCAAATCATTTACTCATTCTCATACTTACTATGCCTTTCCTTTCTCTTTAATTAATTCCACAATTACTTTATTCTCTAAATTTATTCTGTCATTCTTTACCTTTCAACCATAGGCGATTCTACCTTGCTATTAGCACTTTATCTCCTTGGACTGAACCTATTTTCACATTTTTCGAGCAATTCTACCTGATCCATAACACTTTATCTCTTTAGACTCAACCTATTCTCATTTTTTCCTGGTTGTGCTTGCAACCTTTCTTTCTGGGCCATTTTCTTGCTTAAATCCTTTCATTTTATATTCTTAAATTTCCAGATATTATTCCTCTATTTACTTTTCAACACTAACCATCATTTGGCTCAATTGCGCACAAATCTTTAAATTCTCCTTTAATTACTCAAACTTCAAATAACTTACAAATATTAAATCTTCCACGCTTCCGTTGCGCTATTCTGATCATACTAAACCTTTCACCAATTATTTCATGAATTCTGGATTTTCTCAATCCATTAATAACTTAACTCACTTCAAATTATACTTCCCAACTAACTTTACTTTTTTCTTATCATATATCAATACCACTTAATTGACTCTATTCATATTCTATCTTCTGCCTCAATTGCTTCAGACTAAATTCTAATTCTTGACTTATTTCTATTGATGTACTTTTTCCTTTATACATTTTCCTTGCTTCAAACAATATTCTCTAATCAATTTAACAAATTAAATTCATATCTTTTCACATCTTCCATTCTCATTGCTACACATACTCGAAAATTCACCTTTTCTTTTATTCAAACCTTGCTCAACTACATAACATGAAATTTTAAGATTTCCTTACCATTAAACTAATTATACCGCTTTTCACTTTTCCTGCTTCTTTTCATCATGCTCAGATCTGCTCATAATTTCTTAATCAAATATTATAACTTTACTTCAAATTCTAGAAATGTTCTTATAACAGAGTTCATTTATTCATTCAAATCACTTTACTGCATATCATTACACAAATTCTTATTGCACATTTCCTGAATCTTTTAATTATTACTATTCAATAATCTACCTCATTCTTTTTCTTCACTTGATCATTAATACCAAACTTTATCTTTATTATCAAGAACACAACACCATTTCCATAAAATATTTCTCTTAATTAGTCTACTAGCTGATTAATCTCCAGATACCATTTATGCTGCAATCTTTCTTATTAATTCACTGATATAACGATAAACTGAAATTATTTCCTTTAAACACAATGACTTAACCCACTTAATTCCATTATTTCACATAACTAACTTACTGCTATTCATAACCAATTTCACTGTTATCGCTCTTTCATAAATATTTATTCATAATCCATTTTGCTATTCTCCATTACTTTTCAATGAACTTAACCTTGTCCATTCTAACTTACATAGCTTCAACTTACTTTAATTATTTAACTTTAACTTCAATCTGCCTCTGACACCAATTTCCCTTCTTTACTTCCGCAATCTATACACAAACTCTAGCACCACTATTCTTATCTTTAACACAATAACAAATCTTTCTGCAAAATCTTTATTCTTTGTCTTTTATTAACAAACACCTTTCTCTTATAAAATTTTCAGAAAAATCTAACTTCTCACTGCTCTTTTACTCTCTTATTTAATCAACCAATTACCTTTACTTCCACTTACATGAATTTCTATATCAAACTTTCTATTATCCTTATTACTCATAATAGTACTGCCCTTAAATTCTTTATTACAACTATTCTTAATAAAAAAACACACTTAAGAATCATCTTAATCACTACTCCTCTGCTTACAAACTTCTCATCTCAAACTAGATTACTTCACTTAATCATTTCAAATTTAACATACCATTAATCATACTATTATCCAAGCAACTCCTTAATACTGCATTAACATAAATCTCTAACACAAAAACCATCTCCACTACAATTCTCAACCACAATTCACCTATTTAACAATTCTAATCACAAAGCCCTATTTCTCACCATAACACAATTCCCTCTCTTATTCCATCACATCACTACTTTACACCTTCCTCTATCAATTCTGATATAAGGCCCCGAAATTTCCTTTTCTTTTCCCGCTTGTATTTTATGTATATGATGTTTGCTTGTTCTTGCATAAATGGCGTACATGAAAATAGTGCATATTATAATTGTAAATTTTGCATGTGTATATGCGTGGATGTATACTATTATCGTGAATATAAGTAATTGGCCAATTTTGTGTATAAGGTATCTATTTGAATATTATGCAAGTACCATCTAAATATTGAAGTATACCTTATATTACCCCTTTCATAGATATTGTGTACGAATATATGAAGTGCATATGTGTATGTACGTATGTAGGTTATCTTATGCGTGTAATAATTGTATACCTAATTCTACATACATAACACCTTGGTATACTTATGTTTGCATATGTATGTTTAGTTGTAAACATTGTTCATTGCGTGGTGTAGTTAATGTGTACATTGTACTTCGTACATTGCATGTACATATAGAGCGCAAGTATGGTAGGTGTATTTAGTAGTGTATATTGTAATTCCATGCTCCTCATGAATAACATGCATGTATTTTATGATATTTAGGTGAGAATAAGCAATTAGCTAAATTGTGCATATTGTACATATTAAGGAATCCCATGCATATAGTACTTAAGTAATGTTGTGCAAGTTAATCTAATTACCAGTGTGCATGTGGTATCTATCTATTTCGTGCATAATGTACATAAGTATGTTACATCCATGTATGTATGCTATATATATGCCAAATCAAGTGAGTGCAAGCAAGAACTATTTTATTGAATAGATTATTCCTAGCTAACTTAATTCATATTGTCTCCTAATGATCTTTGAAACCCTTGCAATTCTTGTCACTTTATTTTGCCGCATGTTGCATCATGCTTATGTAAAACATCACGTATGCGTAGGTAGATATCTACGTACGTATTAGCTAGTTGAGCTTATGTATGCATGTGAATAATTATATGGTAAATATGGTTTGAATGCATGGTGTGATAGTGTGTATACTATGTTACATACATTGTATGTATATATGTATAAGTTGAACATAATTTCTGCATGATTTTAAGTTCTGGCCGAAGGGCCAATTGGCGTCAACATGGGTGGACGCCCAAGAGGTGTCGACGTCCATATCGATTGACGCCAACCCTAATGTAGCCGTCTATGGATGTGGATGTCTAGCTCTCTGAAACTCTGTGCGCAGCAGACCCGGAATTCCGGGGACAAGCAACCCCAGCCATTGGGGAGCTGTCCCCAACGGCTGTGAAAGCCTCACATCACCCCTGCGTGGGATGAGAGGTCTCTCTCCTTAAAACCAACCCCTCCTTGCAACCCCAAGAGCTCTCTTTAGATCTTTGCAAAGAGGAGAGAAAAACCCTACCTTCTGGGAGAAAAACTTGGCTTTGCATGCCTTGATCCGGTGGATTGGAGCTTCATCCGGCCATCTACAACAACATGGAGCTAGCTGAAGCATAGAGGAAGGCTTCCCCGACTACAACCTGCTGTGGAGATCGACCAAGAACCAGGAGGAGTGGTGTTTTGGAGGCTTCTTGGGACTGCCCAAGGAGAGCTTCAACAGCAACATAGATCCTTTTGGAGGTTTTTAGAAAGGCAAGTAACCCATAGATCTCCATCCTATACATGTGCCCTAGGTCCCAGCAAATTTTGTGGATTTTAATCGTGTCCTGGACCCTCCCTTTCACTCTGTATTTGGAGTTCGGTCTGTGCCCTTGCACAGACATGAACTTGGAGTCAATACCCTTGACGCCAAGATCTCCCATCGGCGTCCAGCGATCATGCCGTCCAAACCCTTGAACGGCCAGAGGCTGCCTCTAAGTTCTATAGGATAGAACAGTGAACTGTTCTTCCTGGTAGATGATTATTTTCGATTTGTTTTCGCAATGAGGATATAGTGTAATTTTTATATGTTATGTAAAATAGATAATGTGATGTGTGTGGAAATTTCTGTATTTTTCTGTGGATGACATAATTTTTTTAGATTATTGAAATACATGTTGGAAAAAAATGGATTCAGTAAATTTCAATATGATTAAATCTATATTATGATTATTGGGCAGTTGCAACAGTGAGGTTAGAATCAGTAAATGAGGACTTATGTGTGTATGAATTATGTATGAGTGTGTGCATGGGACGCGAGAGAACAAGTGGTGTAGGCGCGTAAAATGGTTAATGTGATAAGATAAACAAATATGCCCATAAGACACTGCCATCCTAGATGCTTGGAGCTGTACCGTAGTAATGCCCCTACGGGAAAGCTCAATGCGTTATGTGATACCCTAGAGAAGGGTCTTGATAAAGTGTATACCCTGGCAAAGGGTCTTGTAAAATCCTGGAGGTGGACAAGTTCCACTAGTAATGGTGGGAAGGGCTTTCCCCGGTTTCTGCAGGAACTAAGACTTATCACTGTGCCGGTGATTAAATAAGTGAAAGTGAATGTGTGTGTTATGAGATCGTCTAATGGTGGTTTGGGCTGTGTCTTGGCATTATGTAAAAATGAGCATGAGTATGTGAATGTGAAAAGTGATATGTGTTCATAGCACAAGGTATGTGCGAGATATGTGTAAATGTGGCACATGTTATGTGCAAAAGTGAAATGATAAGAAGTGTGTGAATGTGAAAGAGGAATTAATGGGAAATGTGTATAAGTATTGTGGGATAGAACAAAGTGAGTGTATGTGAAAGCCAAGGTTAATCGTATGGTTGTATGAAATGAGAAATTAGTATAAGTGTAAATGACAATAGTGTTAATTGATATTTTGTTTATTGATGTGTATAAGTGTGTGTGTGTTTGTGTTGATGTATTAATTGTCAAATGCTAAAAATGATGTTACTATTAGTGCCAAAATGTAAGTATATGCTTTCATATTCATGGAATTTGAATTATTGGATGCACATGTGTTTAGTATTATGTTGTGTAGTTAAAAATGATCCCTATGCAAAGGTAATACGAATGTGATAAAGTTTGTATAAAATCAGCAAGCTAAATGTGAAGAAAATTGTTATGATTGCATGCGAAGTGGGTTAGAAATCATGCTAGGAGTGCTACATATCTTGTATATGTTTCCATGGTTTAGTTGTGAAGTGTTACAATGATGTGAGTAAAGTATGAAGGTATGTAAATGTGTATTTGTACTTAATGACACCATGTTATTAGTAACCTGGTTTAGACTATAGTTATACATGTGTTAGAATAGTTGTTTAATACAATCCCATGTGAATTTACTTTGTTATAGCATAAGCATGTATGATTTAATTGCTGAAATTCTATTGTGTTAAATTGTTAGAAAATATGTATGTATTGAATCTTAAGTTACTTGCTGAGTCTATTGTGTAGACTCACTCTTGCTAAACATTTCAGAAAATTAGCAGCGGAGGAGCCAGCAAGATTTGAAGTGGAGTTGGACTAAGTGATTGAAGATTGTAATTTATTTTTCATAAGTATGTAATGCTACAATTGAAAGTTGGATTTTGTTCAAATGTACTTGGAGTCGGCTATGTATTTAGAACATTTTGCACTTATGTTATCTCTTGTTGAACTATATAGACTGTGGTATGTGGATTTAAAAGTTGATGGAATAAGATTCATTTAAATTCCGTTGCATTTATTTAATTATATTTGTGTATATCTCAGCTCATTTGTTACTTGTTGGGGTATTCTCCCCTGTAGCGGGTTGCTCTCATCCGATGTGGGTTGGTATAACCGTACCGGGTAGAAGTGGGTCGTTGCAGAGATGGTATCAGAGACATTGGGTTGAGATTATACATAAATGGCCATCAACTAAATGACATCTCTAAGTCTTTGTAGTGGATATCTAGATCCAAGGAATAATTAAGATAGTACTAGAAAAGTAGTAAGATAAATACATGATAACATGTTAGGTATAGGGATAAATGGAGTTTAACTTGATGTTTATTTTGTAGCAATGGCTAGAGAGCTTCGACGTTCGAGCTTACCTACTCGGGATGAAGAGTTAACTAGGACTGACAGAGAGCAGCATGAAGTACCAACACCTCAAGGATCGCCTGCGCCACCCCCGCCACCGTTGGCTGATTATGGTACGGTCATGCAAGGGATTGTACAAGCAATACAGACTCAAGCGCAAACACAAGCGGCTCTTCAAACTCAGTTTCAGGCTCAGGTTCCAGCACCAGCTCAGAAGGACCGTGGTTTAGGAGGTGTATCAGTCATGGAGAGGTTCAAGAGGATGGCTCCACCCTCTTTTAAGGGGGAGAGTGAGCCGTTAGTTGCAGAAAGTTGGCTCAGGGAAATCGAAAAGATATTCAGAGCCATCAGGTGTGCAGAGAATGACAAGATCAGTCTGGCGGCATACATGCTTCAGGAGCGAGCGGATGTGTGGTGGTCTTCCGTTCTTCGCACGAGGTTTGAGGGTGTGGAGCTAGAGGTTACTTTGGAAGATTTCGTAAGGATGTTTCAGGCCAAGTATGTTCCTGAGCATATACAGGACAAAATGGACCAGGAATTCTTAGCATTGACTCAGGGATCGATGACAGTTTTGGAGTATGAGGCTAGATTTGCAGAGTTGTCTAGATATGCACCACACATAGTTGTTGATGAGAGGCGCAAGGTAAGGAAGTTTGTAATGGGGCTTAGACCGTCAATGAGAGCCAGACTGGTGGCGTTTGACCTTAGAACTATGGATGTAGCTCTTAGCGTAGCGTGCAAACAAGAGAGTGAAATGGAGTTGTACTTGGCAGAGAAGAAAGCAAGATTAGAAATGTTACCAGAACCATTTCAATGGCAAAAGAGGAAGATGAAGAAGCTCGTGAAAAGACAGCAACCAACTATGATACCAATAGAATCAACCTTTCAGTCAGTAGTTTTGGCCGGCAATGAGAAGCCCGTATGTGTGCATTGTGGCAAGCGCCATGGTGGAGACGTATGTTGGACGAGGTTGGGAAGATGTCTCAAGTGTGGTAGCAAGAATCATCGGATTAAAGACTGTCCGAATCAGAAGAAGAGGCTTATTCCCCGAGATGTTCCAGTAGTAAGGAAGCCATCGGTAGGAAATTAGGCACCGGTCTGAGTGGACTAGAAGCGGAAACGAGATGTCATCAAGGGTACGTGATCCGATCTTCGAGGACGAAGATCTCTTTTATGGGGGAGAGGGTATAAGGCCCCGAAATTTCCTTTTCTTTTCCCGTTTGTATTTTATGTATATGAAGTTTGCTTGTTCTTGCATAAATGGCGTACATGAAAATGGTGCATATTATAATTGTAAATTTTGCATGTGTATATGCGTGGATGTATACTATTATCATGAATATAAGTAATTGGCCAATTTTGTGTATAAGGTATCTATTTGAATATTATGCAAGTACCATCTAAATATTGAAGTATACCTTATATTACCCCTTTCATGGATATTGTGTGCGAATATATGAAGTGCTTATGTGTATGTACGTATGTAGGTTATCTTATGCGTGTAATAATTGTATACCTAATTCTACATACATAACACCTTAGTATACTTATGTATGCATATGTATGTTTAGTTGTAAACATTGTTCATTGCGTGGTGTAGTTAATGTGTACATTGTACTTCGTACATTGCATGTACATATAGAGCGTAAGTATGGTAGGTGTATTTAGTAGTGTATATTGTAATTCCATGCTCCTCATGAATAACATGCATGTATTTTTATGATATTTAGGTGAGAATAAGCAATTAGCTAAATTGTGCATATTGTACATATTAAGGAATCCCATACATATAGTACTTAAGTAATGTTGTGCAAGTTAATCTAATTACCGGTGTGCATGTGGTATCTATCTATTTCATGCATAATGTACATAAATATGTTACATCCATGTATGTATGCTATATATATACCAAATCAAGTGAGTGCAAGCAAGAACTATTTTATTGAATAGATTATTCCTAGCTAACTTAATTCATATTGTCTCCTAATGATCTTTGAAACCCTTGCAATTCTTGTCACTTTATTTTGCCGCATGTTGCATCATGCTTATGTAAAACATCACGTACGCGTAGGTAGATATCTACGTACGTATTAGCCAGTTGTGCTTATGTATGCATGTGAATAATTATATGGTAAATATGGTTTGAATGCATGGTGTGATAGTATGTATACTATGTTACATACATTGTATGTATAAGTTGAACATGATTTCTGCATGATTTTAAGTTCTGGCCGAAGGGCCAATTGGCGTCAACATGGGTGGACGCCCATGAGGTGTCGGCGTCCATATCGATTGACGCCAACCCTAATGTAGCCGTCCATGGATGTGGACATCTAGCTCCCAGAAACTCTGTGCGCAGCAGACCCGGAATTCCGGGGACAAGCAACCCCAGCCATTGGGGAGCTGTCCCCAACGGCTGTGAAAGCCTCACATCACCCCTGCGTGGGATGAGAGGTCTCTCTCCTTAAAACCAACCCCTCCTTGCAACCCCAAGAGCTCCCTTTGGCTCTTTGCAAAGAGGAGAGAAAAACCCTACCTTCTGGGAGAAAAACCTGGCTTTGCATGCCTTGATCCGGCGGATTGGAGCTTCATCCGGCCATCTACAACAACATGGAGCTAGCTGAAGCATAGAGGAAGGCTTCCCCGACTACAACCTGCTGTGGAGATCGACTAAGAACCAGGAGGAGTGGTGTTTTGGAGGCTTCTTGGGACTGCCCAAGGAGAGCTTCAACAACAACATAGATCCTTTTGGAGGTTTTTAGAAAGGCAAGTAACCCATAGATCTCAATCCCATACATGTGCCCTAGGTCCCAGCAAATTTTGTGGATTTTAATCGTGTCCTGGACCCTCCCTTTCACTCTGTATTTGGAGTTCGGTCTGTGCCCTTGCACAGACAGGAACTTGGCGTCAATACCCTTGACGCCAAGATCTCCCATCGGCGTCCAGCGATCGTGCCGTCCAAACCCTTGAACGGCCAGAGGCTGCCACTAAGTTCTTCAGGATAGAACAGTGAGCTGTTCTTCTTGGTAGATGATTATTTTCGATGTGTTTTCGCAATGAGGATATAGTGTAATTTTTATATGTTATGTAAAATAGATAATGTGATGTGTGTGGAAATTTTTGTATTTTTCTGTGGATGACATAATTTTTTTAGATTATTGAAATACATGTTGGGAAAAAAATGGATTATGTATGTTCACCTACTGTCTACATGATTCCCGTGGAATTAAATACCCTAGATTTTTCTATACCATGTGTATATGTATCAGTCCATGCCCTGAAAATTTGAGAATATTTCCATGACTGTGGGATTTACTGTAAATTTCTGTTTTGGAAATAGAAGACATGCGTAGGATTTGTAAAAATTACAGTAAATTATGTATTGTGTAATAAATCCGAGGAAAATTCCTATGATGATGAGTATGTTAGGATCAGGGCTGTGAACTGTTAAACCTGATGTTCGTGTTATGTTCCATGTTAAATTGAATTATGAATAGCATGAAATTGAATGTTTTAATTTCTGTAAATGTAATATGATTCAGAAAAATATGAAAATTTGCATGAGTGATTATAAACTTGAAATGTGTCTGTGGTTAAAATCTCATGTTATTTTGATAACAGTAAGTATTGTTATGGATTTTAAATGAGAAAAACGACTATGTGAGCATGTTAATTGTGATTTGATGTGATTCAGTAAATTTCAGTGTGATTAAATCTATATTATGATTATTGGGCAGTTGCAACAGTGAGGTTAGAATCAGTAAATGAGGACTTATGTGTGTATGAATTATGTATGAGTGTGTGCATGGGACGTGAGAGAACAAGTGGTGTAGGCGTGTAAAATGGTTAATGTGATAAGATAAACAAATATGCCCATAAGACACTTCCACCCTAGATGCTTGGAGTTGTACCGTAGTAATGCCCCTACGGGAAATCTCAATGCGTTATGTGATACCCTAGAGAATGGTCTTGATAAAGTGTATACCCTGGCAAAGGGTCTTGTAAAATCCTGGAGGTGGACAAGTTCCACTGGTAATGGTGGGAAGAGCTTTCCCCGGTTTCTGCAGGAACTAAGACTTATCACTGTGCCGGTGATTAAGTAAGTGAAAGTGAATGTGTGTGTTATGAGATCGTCTAATGGTGGTTTGGGCCGTGTCTTGGCATTATGTAAAAATGAGCATGAGTATGTGAATGTGAAAAGTGATATGTGTTCATAGCACAAGGTATGTGCGAGATATGTGTAAATGTGGCACATGTTATGTGCAAAAGTGAAATGATAAGAAGTGTGTGAATGTGAAAGAGGAATTAATGGGAAATGTGTATAAGTATTGTGGGATAGAATAAAGTGAGTGTATGTGAAAGCCAAGTTTAATCATATGGTTGTATGAAATGAGAAATTAGTATAAGTGTAAATGACAATAGTGTTAATTGATATTTTGTTTATTGATGTGTATAAGTGTGTGTGTGTATGTGTTGATGTATTAATTGTCAAATGCTAAAAGTGATGTTACTATTAGTGCCAAAATGTAAGTATATGCTTTCATATTCATAGAATTTGAATTATTGGATGCACATGTGTTTAGTATTATGTTGTGTAGTTAAAAATGATCCCTATGCAAAGGTAATACGAATGTGATAAAGTTTGTATAAAATCAGCAAGCTAAATGTGAAGAAAATTGTTATGATTGCATGCGAAGTGGGTTAGAAATCATGCTAGGAGTGCTACCTATCTTGTATATGTTTCCATGGTTTAGTTGTGAAGTGTTACAATGATGTGAGTAAAGTATGAAGGTATGTAAATGTGTATTTGTACTTATGTTAATGACACCATGTTATTAGTAACCTGGTTTAGACTACAGTTATACATGTGTTAGAATAGTTGTTTAATACAATTCCATGTGAATTTACTTTGTTATAGCATAAGCATGTATGATTTAATTGCTGAAATTCTATTGTGTTAAATTGTTAGAAAATATGTATGTATTGAATCTTAAGTTACTTGCTGAGTCTATTGTGTAGACTCACTCTTGCTAAACATTTCAGGAAATTAGCAGCGGAGGAGCCAGCAAGATTTGAAGTGGAGTTGGACTAAGTGATTGAAGATTGTAATTTATTTTTCATAAGTATGTAATGCTACAATTGAAATTTGGATTTGTTCAAATGTACTTGGAGTCGGCTATGTATTTGGAACATTTTGCACTTATGTTATCTCTTGTTGAACTATACAGATTGTGGTATGTGGATTTAAAAGTTGATGGAATAAGATTCATTTAAATTCCGTTGCATTTATTTAATTCTATTTGTGTATATCTCAGCTCATTTGTTACTTGTTGGGGTATTCTCCCCTGTAGCGGCTTGCTATCATCCGATGTGGTTGGTATAACCGTACCGGGTGGAAGTGGGTCATTGCATCTGATCAGCATTGAAACACTTTTTAAATGAATTTCATATTTAAACTCACTAATTCTTTCAATTTCTGTAACAGAAAATCTTTAATCATTATACTTTAACCACAATCCAGCAATCACTCATACTACACCACCAATCACATCTGCTATTACCCACACTATTACTCTGACCAGCTATACACATAATTCACATACTAAAAACTCATAATAAACCATACTAAAAAGCTCAAGAAACCACAAACTTACTACCAGCAGTGGACATTAAACCATGTATTGGGACATTGTAATCTTCATATCTTTTCATATTCTAACTGGACAATTGCTCTGATACCAACTGTAACAGCCCTGGATATCTATACCCAATAAGGGTCCATATCCAGATCCGTCTCCCGCGAACGGACCGAAGTCTCGCAAGGGATATCTCGTACACGTGTCCAGGGAGAATATAAAAGACAAATCACAACTATATGAGACACAAGAAAGGATATGCGCTCATACCTGCATACACAATTTACATTGTCCCATTACATTATTACATGTCCAAATTAAGAAGAGTACAACTACATGGGGCATACCCCGAGGGGGCACAAGCTCACACAACTCTACTAACACTACTGCTGGTGGTACAAGTCTGTCACAACACCTCCTCAAGCGACACCAACTGTAAACCCTGAAAAAGACTGTAAGGGAGTGAGCCTCAACAAGTCACTGGCTCAGTAGGGAACCACCCTAAACCACACACAACACAGAAGAACCTCAATCCCCAATGGGTCTCACTGGCAACACCGGATGCCAAACCATTTCATGCTCACAACAAAGCATAATTAACAATATTAAACATAACTAACTCAGTTGCTGCAAGTCTCGGAAAGATAAGGAGACAACAACACCATTAATCCGCCTAATAACTGGAAAGCCTAGGCCACAAGCTTCACAGGCACACCACCTCAACAACTGGTCGCCTAAGCTATAAGCCACACAGGCAAAGCATTGCCTAAGCTACTAGCTTCACTGGCAAGCCTTTACACACAAGGGTAACGGGAGTGCTAACTAAGAGCTAATCCTTAGTACCCTTAAATCACGATGAATCGAATGCCACACTTAAGAAACAGGACTGGCTATCACACTGCCAATCCATCGCATACTAAATCTTATACGGAAACTTACCCGAAGAAGAGTAAACACAACAAGTGGAAGGTCTCACCACACGACCTCCACTTCACCACCTGAAAAGGCTAGTACTCAGCGTACTACGAGAAACCAGTACTCACAAAGAGTACAAGTACCTACCACCACGAGGTACCACCACAGAACATAAACACAACTATGCCACCACCAGGGCACACCACAACTAGTGAGTCTCCGCTCACCAACCTTAACAACAACTGTGCCAACACCATGGCACACCTCAACGCAAAATACCACAACTATAGCACGTTACAACCAATAGCAAAGCACGAGCCGGAAAGCACGACGCCACCAACACGGGACAGACTACTGGTTCATGACGCCAGTATCTAACCCGGACAACACAACACAAGAACAACCTCTCAGTCTCGCAGTCACGGACGAAAGGTCCAACTGCAGCTCCACAACACAAGTAAAGCCAAGAAACTGTGAAGACCAACCAAACCACCACAACCTACAGGTCACACACCCTGTAGGCCCATGCCTAGCACCTTTAGAGACTCTGGCCCGAGCTCCCTAAAGTGAGGCACTCGTAAACAGGACTCAGGACTAGCTGGGGACCAGTGTCGACTACTGGTGTCCGTACCCCCAACTACGAGCGCGCTACAAGTGACTAAACACAAACTCTCTCTCAAGTCACTGTCCCACTGCCGTCTTTCCCTCAGCCGGACGTACTACTCAACACAAGAGTGAGGGTGTCCAGGAAGACGACAAAACCTCGATGGTGCCACTGCACCGGGACAAGCCCCGAGCACACTCGCGTGCCTGGCTCACACAAAACCTGGGGCTCCCAACTGAAGAGACATTCCGGAATAAGCGCCGGACCACCAAACTCTGCAATGCATAAACCACGATATACACTTATACATTCTTTAATACAAATCACAGTACAAACGTAAGGACTAGCTTAACCTGGTCATCTCGTGACTCACAAGCTGTCCTACACAAGCATACACTTAGATCCCGATAGTCAATCACACTAAGCTCATCATTGGTCATCACATGCCCTCCTTGCCACATACATACCATATACATTAACTACACGGTAATCTTTAACCTTACTTGCATTATAATACTTAAACCATCTCTATTAGTCCGTATAGGACACTACAGGACTTAGGCTAGGTTCACACTTGAACCATCATTGCCTAGCCACAACAACAACTAGTGCGTGTGCCACACACACACACACAAAGCACCACTACAACGAAGTGTGTGCCATGCACATCCTTAAACCACGATAACACCATACCGATTAAGTAAACCACCCACTAACCATGTGAAAAACTTGCTCACAAGGCTTTACAGAGGTCAGTACACCTCTTACCAAAGCCATACACATAAACGACAATAATCCGGATAACCAAAGCACCAAAAGCAAGCCAAGCAAAACACTCAGCTGCGATCGCGATAGCCTCCATGACCGCCATCAGATCGCGACACCACGATATGGCGCGACAAGAAACTTGTCGCGACAGAGAGGCCTACCGCCACCTGATCGCGACACTCCAACCAACCGCAATAGAAACCTGAGCCGTCATAAGATCGCGACCCATATACACACCGCGACAGAAACTCTAATGCGACAGGTCGGGCTGTCGCGACCATGTCGCGACACCCTAGACTGTCGCCTTAGCAGGTGAAAACACCAATCCGGGAACCATCTCCGGATTTCCATACAAACCACATTAATTCTCGATTTTCATGCTTAATGATAACCTAGCATGCTTTCCTACTGTTCATAAAACATCAAACCTATCAAATACACATCTCATGCCATCCACGCAATCAAAATGGTGGAATCTCCCTACCTCCACGAAGAACACTCAAACCGGCTACGGCACGGCGTCTCCCCCGCTCCATGCAACGTCCCCACGTCGAGAGCGCGACGAGAACACCATAGAAACACCAAATCACCCTGAACAGCCGCAGCAGCTCCTCCCCTGGTCGAGCAGAGCTTTGGAAAACTCTGTTCCGCCGAGCCTTTTTAAAAACCGAACAACGGTTACTAACGCGACACACTTCACCGTCGCTACAGCTTCAAGTGTCGCCTTCCCACTCCTGACGTCAGCAGCCCCGCCCCGTGCACGACACAAGGCATGCATGCAGACGTCGACACCAAACAGCGGCAACCTGAACGCGACCCACACAACTGACACGTTTAGAATGCGGCCTTCACCACCGTCGCGTTCACACTCTGTGAACCAACAGACACTACGGACCCTACCAGCCGGCCCACTAAGCTCCACACAACACACGGAAACCACAACCAAGGCCCAATGACCCCATATTGATCACCAAACCAAAACCAATAAACATAGATCCGAACTACCATTAACAATGATCCGCGAAGATCCGAGAAACGCGTTACGTTACAGTAACCCTCTACGATCTCCCTCTGGTTTCCTCTCTCTATCTGTCCGTAATCTATGTGACCTAATGGGGAGTCTCATATATATATTTATAGAGAGGATAGACTAGTCCCAATTAATCTAATATGATTCCACCCATAACAAGATCCTAATGGATACTTAACGAGATAAGCCAATAATCATATTCCTTTAACTGAACCTAATGGTGTGTCATAAGTTATCCAGTCCAAGACAGTGGATCATAATATCGGATAAAACCCAACACGAACTAATAAGTCATAGTGTCTTACATGTCTGTTTGCAATAAATTTTATAAATGATGAATAATTAATAATAGTAAAAGGAACATTTGAAGCATATTCCTCATTCTTTTGTTGAATGGTTATGATAATATAGTGTTCATTGAGAGATATAATTATTTAAGAGGGTACACAAGTAAACATTGTAAAGCTAAGATAAATTTTACATGGTTTTTGTTTAAGAAGATATAATTTATGCCAAAGCATCCTTGTACGCCGGTACATGTATATGCAAGATTTGAGGGATGCATATGTAATTACCTTATTATTTGTGGACTTCGTATTCTTGTGTACACGTACAACTAGTATTGTGTATGTACTAGATTAATATTATTTGATCGTATTTTTTTTGTTAAGTACTGTGTCCCTTAATTCATCTAAATCAGAATTTAAGATAAAAAGGAAACATAATGCTTTCTTTGAGCGAACAACAAACACGCCCACGTGAGACCGGACACCATGCGGATATAAAATAAATTTCTTCAATAAAAAAATATTTGATACTTGCATGAGCATGTATTCAGTGTCTGTCTTCACATGGAAATAAAATTGTAATATATGAATTGGATATTTGCCCATATCTATCTAGGATAAAACATGAAATATATAGATCATCATGCATCAAATAAGACATAATCATATATATAACTTTTGCCATATGTGGATTGAGTTTTGGAGATATATTTACTATTGTAGACAATAAATATTACTTTTTTTCCGAGAGAAATACTGCTATTCATCTTTATCCTTCAATTTAAGACTTTCTCACAAATTAATTAGGATAGCAATTCGTTTTAATGCGAGCGACTCCTAATATCTACTAAAACAATTCATGAGATAGGTTGCTACTTACTGTACCAGTTTATAATCATTTCTGTACCAGTTTATAATCACTATAAGAAATGTAGGATATATAGACGGTAGTAAATTGTAGCTGTCTACAAAAATTCGTATTTGTAAACTGTTATATATAACTATCTACATATGTTAGATATGTAGACGGATACAAATATGTAACATATGTGGATGGTTATGAATGATCGTCTACATAACTTATGTAGACGTCTTAATATAACCGTCTATATATGTTAAATATGTAGTTTTTAGTAACTTCATGTGTTCTTTATATACTAGAATGGCATCTCCTGTACACACACAATTATGAATGACAGTAAAAGTGATGCTTTTTTATGTTTGATTCATGCACTTTTATGTACAAGGTATCCAACAACCCATCAACCATGGACAATAAAAGGGTAGAAATAGAAAATGTAGTGCACTGCTCCCCTACCTCCATGGTCTTCCTTAACCATTCTCTTTATCATCATTCTCCTCTGTTTTCTCCTTTCTCTTACTTTCTTTTTTGAGACTGAGAAATTGGCTTCTGGGTCCAATTTCTGAGCTTTAGAACTTTGGAAAGAGCAAGTTCAAAGGGCAAAATTCCATTTTGCTTCATCTTGGACCATTTTGGTTAAACTATCAGCAGTCGGTTCATCGTGATATAAATAATAAAAAGGAATTTTAAAACAAGTGGCACCATCAGCTTGGATCAGATTTTCAACTGCATCCTTATATCTATCTCATATATATGTTGAGAGAAAAAGAATGGAGACTGGGCTCAGAATCATAGTATATAAGTCTTCAAAAGTTCTACAAGGTTCTTTTTTACAAACAGCTCAGTTCTTCTAGGAATCACTTTAAATCAGGAAAAAAAAAAGAGAAAAAGGAGGAATTCTTCTTCTTAAATATATGTATTGGGAAATGATGAGTGTATATCTCCAACCAGAACCAATGCCCAATTGTAAAATGCATCGTGGTATGTAGTTGTTTGGCGTTTGTCATCATACTGTTTGCATGTACCTTGTTTTTTTTTTTTGCCATTTAGATATGTAATGTATGGTTGCATTCATATTTCATGTACTCGAATCATTCCAACAGAACCAGCAAGGAGTGTGTAGGTGTGAATGTCCTCCAAAGGGCTTATCTTGTGCCGCTATTAGTATAGACATTCATTTTTGACTTTTTAAGTTGAGTCATTTCTGTTTCTACCGCTATGTAATATGTCTTATTTACAAGCACAAATTTATTTTCACTATTTTTAATGTGGAACTAAAAAAATTATGTCTCTATATAGCATTATACTGGCAAGTCTTTTGAGGATGGCATTGTCTCAGTTCTAGTTGGTGTTAATCCACATGATTGGCAAATAATGTGTGAAAAATGAAACATTTCGGATGAACAGGTAATAATAAAGTTTTATAGTACATCTTTATTTTTATTTTAACATTTAAAATATTTGTTGGCAGAATATCACTGAATCGCTGATCGTAATAAGACAAATCGGTCTTATCAATCTATGCCATATAGAACGGGCAGGAAGAGTCATTATCAATTGAAGGATGATTTTGTAAGTTAAATATTTAGTTAATATTTATTGTCAATTTAATATTTAATTAGTTCTTACTCTCTTTAACACATGTGAATAGTGCCTTGCTCATGATCGTGAACCCAATCGTGTGGAGATCTATAAAATTGGCAGATGCAAAGAGTTACCTGATAGTACTGAGCAGTGGGTAGATGACGAGAGTAGGAGTCGATATGTAACTATATTTTAAAGTTCGAATTAATGTGTACGTGATATTTTTTATGTAAAAAATATTTTTTTTAAAATTTTTATGCGGAGAGGATGAATCAGTTGTCTGCTACTTCACTAGATAGTGAAAGTGGGAGTACTCCTATTTCCGCTGAAGAGGCTTTCGTTTTAGTTATGGGGAAGGACCGATATGGTCGCATTTGTTGCGGAGACAGTCGAGAGACACGTCGCACATGGTATGGGACAGGAGAAGGGCCGAGCTTCTCTAACTATCAGCAATAGATCAGTAACATCGAAAACACTCTCAGAATGGGGGTTGAGGAGTTGCGTACAGAGGCGCGCAGACGGGACTCAGTGTAACACCCCGACGCGGAATATCGGAGCGGTGATACAGTTAAATAAATAGTATAGAGCGAGAAATAACTTTAAACCATTGCACAATTGGAATAACGCCAAATAAAATCCACTTTATTAATAAATCTCAAACCAACTATTACATTACTAATTCAAGCCATATCTAGGACCCAGAGTACTTTATTCAATTCCAAACTATTACAATGGACTAACTAACAACTATCTATCTACTAAAAGCACTGTTTGTCGAAAAGTGGGATCACTCATGCTCCTCCTCATTCCCTTCCTCGTGAGTGGGGTAGTCTCCATCAGAACTCACCTGAACCACATGAAATAAATAGCGCAGGATGAGCGATAAACCCCAGTAGACTTAATATCTCATATAAACAGACATGCTTTAAGTGATAATGTCTGTCAAGCAGGCTAACTAGAAAGAACGATCAAGAGAGTAATGTCGCATGAAAACGAGAACAATAGCACTTTTCATGAGAGTATAGCACAACAAGCATGATAACGGATTGGCCATATAACGTTTGCATAAATGTGCACTAGTAAAGATAGCACATTTGGTCGAGCTTCTTGTCAACCGAGAGAACATAATACAGTGATTGATTGTCTTAGATTAAATATTGATAGTATGACACTTGGATGTAATGCCGGCATCCTGATCATTGAACTCCCACGGGTAAATGGCACTTTTTGGGCGCACCTCCCAAGACCAGATCAAGCCCTATTGCCTGGCATTAGTTATGTTTATTATCTTAGATAATCAATTGGATGGCCAAATAGAGTACCAAGAATAGATGAGAGTAATTGATGAGTAGATGAGAGTATAGAGAGAACGTGAACAGATGAGAGTGTAGAGATAGTAGACGAGAACGGGGTCATATTCATAAAACAACGATAAACATGCGATAATAACAGTTGCACAACATATGGTCGTGTGTCGGCAGTTCGGTAGAAGTCACAACCGCATAATAGCCGTGGTAGGAACATAGGCCAGAGGTCCAGCATGATCTCAAGGTAAGAGAGAACAACTAAGGCCATTGGATCATGTTGATCCCTAAGGGTATAATAGGTCTTGATGGTACAATCTACTCGTCGGCAATGGATGTCCACCAAAGCCAAGGAGACTTTCGGAGGCCTTGACAAGGAGTTCCTAGTCCAGTCAAGAGTATTCCCAACGGAGAGGTCGTCCAATCCAAGATAGAAGTGTGTAAATAACCAAATTGTTCGTCATGCGTTGAGTGCTCGAAGGCAGAGGGACGCGATAGCGATATACAAAACGTACGGATAACATGAAGACAAGTTCATTAAAATAATATGAAAATTATATGATTAATTGCACTTAATTATCAGATATATTATTGAGTAAATTTGGTAAGGTTTCATGGTAATCATTTATGTATAGTGTGTGCATGTGTAAGATAATCATGATAGCAAGAGATAGTTGTGCACATGGCTTTTATTTAATGGAAAATCATGATAATATACCCCTTATTATTAACATGGCATTACTGTTCACAACAGTACAATTTAAGGGTTAAACAATGATTAAATGGCATGATTAACATAGATTGCATGTAGAATTAGGGTTCTGTCTGACATAGTGAAAACGGGACGGGGGTACCTATCGTGATTAAAATCACGACAGGATGGTTGGTCACGTTCATTAGAACGGAGACATGCCAATTGGAAGATGCTCTAAACGCAACGGGGTGAACGGTCGCGATTAGGGCAATCAATCCATGAACGTGACATCGGGGTCTGTCGCGTTCTGGACAATCGGAACGGGCCTGGAGAACGCGACGAATCGAGCCCCAAAGGAGAACTGGTTCACTTGGGATTTCGGGCTAGTCCGCCATAGACTTGATACAGGGCCATTTAAAAACACATATAAATTCGTATACATATCCAAAAATCACAAAACTAGTTTTAAATGAAACTAGACATGCAGTGGTATCTACAATAACAATTAATTAGAGAATGGACAGGGTAAGAACATGCTACGAATAGGTTACATCTTGGTGACCTAAAATCATACACAGTAAGGGAATCTGATTTAATTCGAAGAGGGTACATAATAATAATTGAGGAAAATAGGATCATTCGAATTCTAACATCATGCAATATTTATGGAAAATGTTTCAGGGCACGCAATCAAATGTTTTCATGGAATCAAGGTAAACAAGTCGGTTCGAGTACAAGTTCATGACAGAACTTTGAACATGAAATACTCACGAATGACATGATGATAATTGGGGAAAACATGGGGCTTTTGTAGATGGGTTCATGGTCTACCTAGGGTCAAAATTAATTTATTTTTACTTGAGAGATTGCCTACCTTTAATACTTTAAAAATTCTAGGGCAGAAAGGTTGAAGATGGCGAAATCCCCTTTGTTCCTAGCCCTCTCCTCCTTGCTCTTCACCTCCAATAGCTCCTTCTCCTCGTGCTCTAAGTTTCAGAGAATGCCTAGGGTTGGCCAGAGACGAAAATGGGGAGTTTTGTATGTCCAATGTATCCTTACACACTTAGAACTCTCTCTTCTCATCCAACTTTGAATTTCCAATGTTAATTTATCTTACTATTTCTAGTCTTTATCCATCTAATTGGCATGGGATGAGCTCTAGATTCGTGGACAAAGGATTAGGGTAGGCTTAAAACTCTTTTTAGGATAATTATAAGTTATTTTAGTCATTATCTTGCGCCTTTTTAATTTATTAAATAATTAGTCACGAATTTAGCCTTAAATATCTCCCATCCAACTTGGGCTCTTTCCTTTTAGGCCCATTAACTCATGTATGGACCATTAGTGTAACCCATTTCCTAATTTGGCTTAACAGATTTTAATTTAATCCCATTTTATTCAAATTTAAATTTATTTATAATTGTTTTAAATTTTAGGGTTGCTACATCCTCTCTCTCTTAAAAAGAATTTGGTCCCCAAATTCATATGATCATAAGAGGAAGAATGACTTACTGAACAGTTTCGAATAATTCTGTCTCATGATTGCTTCGGGTTCCCACGTGGCTTCTTCGACTACATTATTGTTCCATAATATCTTCACCATGGATATGGGTCGATTCGGAAGTTGCTGTATCTTCTTGTCCAGAACTCTTACTGGCTTTTCTTCGTAGGTCATGTCTTTGTACAGGACGATATCATCATAGCTTATTACATGTGATGGGTCGTACACATACTTCCTCAGCATAGATACATGGAAGGCATTGTGTACGGTCGTGAATTGTGGAGGTAGTGCTAGACGATAAGCCACTTCTCCAACTCTTTCTAGTACTTCAAAAGAACCTATGAATCTTGGCCTTAACTTTCCTTTCATCCCAAATCTTTGAAATCCTCTGGTCGGGGATACCTTCAGTAGTACATGATCTCCTATTTGAAATTCCAAATCCCTTCTTCTTATGACTGCATAGCTCTTTTGCCTGGACTGAGCTATTTTAATTCTGTCTCTAATGATCTGTAGGTCTCTGCTTGTGTTTTGCACCATGTCTGACCCCAACCATTGTTGTTCACCCACTTCATTCCAGCACACAAGTGATCTACAACTTCTTCCATACAGAGCTTCAAATGGAGCCATCTTATACTTGCTTGGTAGCTATTGTTGTATGCGAATTCTATTAGGGAAAGTTGTTCATTCCATATCCCTCAAAGTCATAGTGCATGCACATAGCATATCTTCACGATCTGGTTTGTTCTTTCTGTCTGCCCATCGGTCTGTGGGTGGAATGCTATGCTAAAATTGAGTTTGGTGCCTAGTGTAGTCTGAGTCCCTTCCAGAATCGAGAGGTGAATCAAGGTCACGATCTGAGACTATGGATACAGGGACTCCATGCAATCTCACAATCTCCTTTACATATAATGTAGCTAGTACATCCACACTCCAGGTACTTTTGATTGCTTGGAAATGTGCGGACTTAGTCAGTCGGTCTACTGTGACCCAAATAACATCGAGTCCACCACGAGTTTGGGGTAAACCCATGATGAAATCCATGCCGATGCTCTCCCACTTCCATTCTGGTATATCCAGGGGTCTGAGTACACCCGCAGTGCGTCGATGTTCTGTCTTGACCTGTTGACATGTGAGGTAGTGTGCGGCATGCTCAGCCACCTCACGTTTCATGTTGGGCCACCAAAATGACATTTTCATGTCTTGGTACATCTTGGTTATGCCTGGGTGAATTGTGTACTTGGTCTTGTGAGCTTCGTCCATCAGCTTGCTTTTCAATTCTTCATTATCAGGCACACATGTCCTTCCTTGGAATAACAACCTCCCATCCTCCGTGATGGAGAAATTTAGTCGGTCTGCTAGATTTCCTTGACTCGGACCAAAAATGGGTCATTGGCTTGTTGTCCCCTGATCACGACAAAGATGTCGGGTTGTGCCCTAAGGTTGGCAACTAGCACCTGATCACTTCTTTGCTCAATATTTAAATTCAAATTGGCGATTGTTCTAACAATTGCATCTCGCCCATGACTAAGAAATACAAGGACACCACAGGCTTCCGGCTGAGTGCATTTGCTACAGCATTACCTTTGCCAGAGTGATATTGGATGTTGAAGTCAAAATCCTTCAGATACTCCAGCCATCTTCTTTGTCTCATATTGAGCTCTTTCTGAGAGAATAGATACTTTAAACTTTTGTGGTCGGAGTAGAAAATAAATTGTTCTCCATAGAGATAGTGCCTTCAGATCTTGAGTGCAAACAACACTGCAGCTAGTTCTAGGTCATGGACAGGGTAATTGACATCATGAGGCTTCAATTGTCTAGATGAATAGGCTATCACTTTTTTATTTTGCATTAAAACACAACCTAGACCGATTCCAGATGCATCAGTGTAGACTGAGAATCCTTCGCCCTCGACTGGTAACGCGAGGACAGGTGCAGATGTCAGACATTTCTTCAGTGTCTAAAAACTCTTTTCACAATCTTTGCTCCAGACATAGGTATTCTCTTTTCGCGTAGGGCGAGTAAGAGGTACAGCTATCTTGGAGAAGTCTTTTATGAACCACCTATAATAGCCAGCCAGTCCAAGAAAGCTTGTAATCTCAGTGACATTAGTTGGTCTTTCCCAATTTAGGACAGCTTCGACCTTGAAAGGATCAACAGCGATACCATCCTGGATATGACATGGTCTAGAAATGACACCTCCTCAAGTCAGAACTCACACTTGCTTAATTTGGCGTAGAGCTTATTGTCGCGTAAGATCTGTAGAGCGATCCTCAGATGCTCCTCATGCTCTTCCTTGGTCTTGGAGTATATGAGAATATCATCAATAAACACCATGATGAATTTGTCGAGGTATGGCCGATAGATGTTGTTCATTAATTACATGAAAGCTGCAGGAGTATTGGTTAGTCCAAAAGGCATAACTACAAATTTGTAATGTCTGTACCTACTCTTGAAAGTTGTCTTGTAAATATCTGCATCTTTAATTCTCATCTGATGATATCCCAACCTAAGGTCAATGTTAGAAAAGTACTTAGCTCCAGATATTTGATCAAATAATTCATCGACACGAGGCAGAGGATATTTGTTTTTGATAGTCAGCTGATTCAACTGCCTGTAGTCAATGCATAACCTCATAGATCTGTCCTTCTTCTTGACCAACAACACGGGTGCTCCCCAAGGAGAAGTACTCGGTCTGATGAACCCTTTTTCCAGCAACTCCATCAATTGCTCCTTCAGCTCCTTCAACTCGGTAGGAGACATTCTATAAGGTTGTTGTGACGCCAGGTGTTAGATCGATTGAGAAGTTCACATCTCGTTCAAGTGGAATGCCTGACAGCTCATCGGGAACATGTCGGAGTACTCTTGCACTATGTATATATCTGGTATCTTGGATTCTTTCTTTTCAACGATTTATAGCGGCAAGGAATGCCACACATCCTTTCCTAATCAACTCTGTGCCCAATAGCAAGACAGAGACAAGTGTCTCTTGTGTCCTACGTCCCGTGAAAGTCAACTTAGGGAATTCGCTAAGGGAATTTTCCCTCTTCTAAAATCGATAATACCCCATAAGTGGATAGCCAATCAGCTCCCAATATAACTCATAGCCTTCCATGGGCATAACACCAGGTCGCTCTTAGATTGAGTTCTCCAATCATGACATCATGCTAATGGAAATATTTTGTTCAATTGAGCTTTCTCCCCAGTGGTGTTGTAACAGGTAATTCAAAACTCATGGATGCAGGTTTAACATTTAATGTATCAGCAAATGCTTGTGATATGAACAATGCGTTGCGCTAGTATTAACAAAACGAATGTTGATTGAGAAAAGATTGGTAATGTACCTTCCACGACCCCACCCTCTTCAGGGGTTTCTGCTTCCTGCACAGCTTGTAATCTGCCTGGCTTCTTTTGTCCAACAGGATGTTTCTCATTCTCTTTGAGTAAGGGGCAGTCGGGAATGCGATGCTCTCGACTCCCAAAGCATAGGCATGCACCTACCTTCCTCCAGCATTCTTCGGCAGTGTGACCAAGCTTGTCACAGTGCTTGCACTTGGGCTTGTTTGGGGCAGAGGGGGTGAAAACCTTGGGCTTCCGCTCTTGGCTTGGCCTGTCGGTGATGTTGAACGGCCTTTTCTTGCCGTTAGTGGATTTGCTAGAGGATCATGATGTTTGCTCCTTCCTGACCATTCTACCCTTGATGCGATCGGTGAGATCGGTCGCATCCTTCAGCAGCTGGGTCTTCTTGACCATCTCGGCATAAGTCTGGATGTCGAGCGGTGCAAGTTGAGTGATATATGCGGGCTTGAGCCCAATGAGAAAACGCCTCGCCTTCATCTTCTCAGTGCCAACAAGGTGATTGGCATATCGAGCCAATCGAGAGAATTGAGCTTCGTACTCGGCCACTGTGAGTTCCTTTGCTTTAGTGTAGCAAATTTAGTAGCCTTTCTTTCATGTACTCTTTCATAAAAATATTTGGAGTTGAAATGCTCCTTACCTCATTCCAGTAAATTATGCATCCACCCGAGTGGCTTCTACGGACTCCCACCACGCATGGGCGTCTCTCTCAGTTGAAATGTGGCAAGTAACAATTTTCTCCCATTCGCACATTGCATGATGCAGAAAATACGTTCGATCTCCTTCAGCCAGTGTTCAGCCTTATCTGGGTCAGTTGTTCCGCTGAACCGTGGCGGGTTCATGCTACAAAAATTTTTGTGCAAATCTCCAGCTCCTCTGTTTCCCTCGCCCTGGGCGGCTTGTACCAGAGCGCGAGTCAAGTCTTGTAGAGTTTGCTGCATGTCACGGAGTTGAGCACGCTCCCTGCCATTGCTATGGTTTAAGTTCCTCCAAGAGAAATTTAATGTAAGATTTTGAGGTTGCACTAAGTTTGTGCGTGTGTGAGTTTATTTTAACTTATTACCTAGGGTTCTAACCATCTCTCACATAGGTATGAAATTAGACTCTTAGTCTAGGCAGGTCAAACCTAGATCATCCTATACTT